>JAFFZH010010478.1:0-110149 GCA_018420115.1 Euura saliciscinereae | reverse complement strand
AAGTTCGGGGACTGATATTGCAGTCATTGATTCTGGCTTTTCGTATTTGAGAATATCTCGCTTCCGGTGGCTCTGAGGAGAAAAATGATGGAAGCCACTTTTGAAGCTTATCAAATTCTCGACAAAAAAGTATTCAACCTTCATCAGCGTAGGATAGACCATTCAGCGAATATAGAGGCCTGAAAGTCAAGGCCTCATGTTGCAGTCATTGATTCTTGTTTTTCGTATTCAAAGAGGTTCTGGAAAACATGGATGTGATATTTTCCGAGACTGTGTCACCCAGGGTGATAAAAATGTTTTCCCACCGTGTATAGGAGCGAGACTGTACTTGACGTACGTCATACGTAGGCACCTTATACTCGGTGGAACGTTTTACGACTTATTGACTCTTCCCCGCGTGTTTACCGGAGTCGGTCCGGTCGTCGGTCGTCGGTGTGACCGGCCACACGGCGCCACGCAGAATGCGGCCACCTCCGCAGTTCGCGATGAGCGGATGCCGCCAGTGACCACGATTCGAGTATTCGGAAATCACTGTATCTCCGTAACCTGTTTTCTCATAATATTCATCATTTCGCACTGTGCCCCCGAAAATATTTTCCCGCATAACGCCTGATAATCTGATCCCCAAATATTGCCCTTAGGCTGTCGTGGGACTGGGAAATCAGTAGGGTGCACAATATTTTGTTTCACTACTTTGCCCCGCTTTCCCGAAAGTAATCTCCGTTTATGAATCATCAAGGGACCGCGGTAATTCGGTACTGGTTAATTTCGTCCTATCTATCACTTCTCCAACTGTAGTAAAAAAAAGGTAAAATAATAACTCGTTTGAGTAGCTACAAGAAGTATCGGTCACAGAGAGCTGGATATTTATTTTCTTTTTCAAGACTGTTTTGTGTTCCGAAAAACATGTTGTCATAGTTTTTTCAATATTAAGACACAAATATGAAATTTCAAGATGTTTTATATTAATTTCATTTGAATCACCAGGATTTGTAAATCTCATTCCTGTTTGTATGAGAAATTTTAAGATATTTTTAACAGTGCGTCGGACTAGCCTCGAGTTTTTGACGGAGTATTTCAGGCTTGGTGAATTAGGCGAGTTCAGCAAAAATTAGATATAAAACATGTGATACGATTGATTGTTCACGATGGTGAACTATTTGATTAAAAAATGTTAAAAAGTGTAAAAGTTATTCGACTTTACAGCCGCAGGTAGAAAAATCACTAACTCCCAAAATTTTCAATATTTATCAATGAAATTTGGTGCGTCTGGTAAGTGTACAAAAACGCATTCGGAAAAAAAAATCAACGACCATTTGCGATCAATACTTGTTGTAGTAACGTTGCACAACGCGGCTCGTACTCCGTCATGAAACATTGCGTCTATTTCGTCATCGCTCGCAATTCATTCCCAGATAGTTTAAACCGCCAAAGGATTAGCCGTCCGTTGGGTTGCAAAGATTATTAATTATCGCGATGCAATTATCTCCGATCAGCAAACACACGAGCCTCGATCTTTTTATTCTCCTATTTATTTATTTAGTCGTTGTAGGTATGTATCTGAGATCGAAGAAAGAAATGCCACCTTTTTGTCTTTCCTCGATATCTGAAAAAAAACTACAGTTTCTTTCACATAAAAACGTGACGGTATTCTTCAAGAATTAGACAAAAAAGGGACTAGAAATCAGGGACTAAGTTTCCAAGAAACTTTCGGCTTCGATGTTGAATGACTTGAAATTAGCTAATATCCGCAGAGAGGGAAATATTTGGCTTCCCATTCTGTATATTATTTTAAGTAAGTCCTCTCGAGGTGGGCAACGTTGAAAGGAAAGGTCCTCGAAAAAAGAGCAAACTCATTTTCCACTTGGGTATTGTTGGATATTCGGGAGGTTGTCTATGCGAGACCCTGCGAGAATGTGTTTCTAGCGAATCTATTATGTAGATAAGATAGCTGTAATTACGTGGAGAAAGTGGAGAAGCGATAATAATAACGATGCTGAATTATATCCTGTTTTGTTTTTCTCGGATCTCCTTCCCCGGGTTTTTGGTACCTCAAGTGTAATACACTCAACGTTGAAGAATTCGAGGTTGATGGCGGTGATAAAATGGTCGGGTTGTATTTTTCAATTCTGTTCATTCCCGGAAGTATTTCACAGGCACCGACATACCTTGACTCTCGATGCTGCTGCGGCATGGGATGGAACTTTAGAACTGTAATAAAAATGACACCGTCTCCGTACGCGATCGTACCGATCCTGATAATACGACAACGTGATAAATTTCGCGGTATTGATAACGCGACGAGTACATCAAAGAAACAAGAAGAAGGAAAAAAAGGTAATGTCTGCCGTGACGAAAATTCAGTACGACATTATATCATTCTCTTATAGTGGGTGGATATTATTTGTCGAGAGTACACATAGCGAAACGCGTAAAGAACGAATGAAATCGTACTGAGATACGAGTTGTAAAATTGTGCAAACGCGAGGTACATGGGCCGTGACAGAAGCGAACACAACACATTAGTCAGGAATGAGTTGCGTCGGGGAAAAGGCGGTGTGCAGTCGTGTTTGTGGCATCGTGCAATGTTTGTGGAGAAAAGTGCCACACACGCCCACACACCTAGCCGCAGGAACCCATTCGCATTCGTTTCTCGGTGCTCTCCTCGCCTCCGTGTTTACGAGTATCCGCGAGATCCGTCTGCCAATTTGTTTCATAGTTTGATAAATACCCCCGGAGCCCTTCCGGAGGTTCGACGAACCCTCTTCTCCTAACTCGGTTAAACAAAGTGGGAGAGTGCTAAGCTCTACTTTCGGACCACGGACAGGGAGGAACGGGAATCGAAACTTTTCTCCGATTTGGGTTACTAAACTGTAAACAAATTGTCGAATCCGAGTTGCATCCATCAGGATCAGCGACCAAGAGCTTACTACGCGATGTAAATTCGTATCTTCAATATTAAGGATGTAGTCTGGGTTGAAAACTATTTTCTACAATTGATATTGCACCGATGCCATCTTTTTCTCACAAGTTTTTACATTCAAAACTGAGAAAAAAAACCACAATATATAATCCAAATAAGCTCAAAATTTGATGCGATGCACCCAAAAAGCTTTCGAAGAATTTGTACTGGCGATGAAGAAATTGACTTACAGCAATCTCCATTTTTTTTCCAATATCAGAATAGGAAGAAGAAGAGATTCACGTGAGGAATTCGTTGTGCAGTGAAAAAGTTCTCAAAAATGAAGTTTGAAACAATCATTTCCCCCAAAAAGGCACTTTTCTTGTCGTTTTTTTCATAAATATGAAAGTAATTTACCTGGATTCAGTGACCAGACGTTTCAGCAAAGAAATCCGGAATAAAAAGTTTTCTGAAAATCGCATTATTTTGGGCCTCTTAAACCCGAACTACATCCTTAATTGTGAACCAGACACGATATGCCGGACCGCAATTTGTCCCCCGGGTCGGGAGGAGGGATGGCGGGAGGCTCGGCTGTGGCCACACTAAGCCTTTGCTAATGGAACGCGGAGTCGATGCTGCGGGCAGTTTGGCCCGTTCCACTATCTTAAACTATCTGAAAGGGGAACTGGTTCCGTTTTAATGGGAAGTTTAAACCGGCTGATTGCCCCGTGTACGATACAAAAGAGTCGGGTGGCCCTTTTTTTCCCACAGATAAAGGAACGAGAACGGCTCAGGCGGCCCAAATCGATGTTCCGTTTGTCCCGAATACAATATTTTGACGGCTAGCCGGAAATCCTGATTTAGGAAACCCGAAATGCGTATAATCTGCTGGAATTGAGCGAACCAAGAGATCGTCCCCCGTGGTTTCATCGGTACACAAACCACCCGTGGTATATAAGGATTTGTTGGACTTAAGCAGATTAAATTAGCCACCGTTAAACGTAGTATCTGCGCGCGAGTTAATCCACCGACACAGGGACATTGGTGACACTCGCCGACAGCCGTGGGCAGTTCAAATGACCGTCCATACTCCCACCGCTGTATAGACTCATCTCCGAACGCGGGGTTCATCCAGCTGGACATATTTGACACTAGGAAAAGTTTATTTTACTGCACAGGCATTGAAAAGTCACTTTTTGACGCCTGTTTTCGTTCCGGCAAGTGGCACTTTATACCGCTAAGTTCAAAGTTGCGGTATAAGGTCTTTATTCCGCGACTTTGATGCGCAGTTCGAAGTGCGCATGTCAAAGTTGCGGAATAAAGTCTTTGTACCGCAGGTTACCCCCTCTCTACTACATTTACAGCAACTCCTATACGCAGTTCGTGCGGAACTCAACTGGCGTCAAAGTGACTATTAATGCCTTTTCCGTAAAAAATATTGTATGGGGCGCGCGCAGAAAGTAACTTTTACGCGGATGCCACATAAATATCTATTTACTGCACAGGCATTGAAAAGTCACTTTTTGACGCCTGTTCAGTGGCGCTTTATGTCGCTCAGTTCTGAGTCGCGGTATAAAGTCTTTTTACCGCAACTTTGATGCGCAGTTCGAAGTTGCGGCATAAAGTCATAAAGTCAGCTTTGCCAGCTCAGGCTCGTACGAAAAAGATAACCTTGCCGAATAAACAGTCACTTTACGCGCATGCCACATAAATAGCTGTTTAACATACCCGTAACCCATCCAACAATAAATTTCCTGCCACACTGAGAAGGTTTCTCATACACTCGTAGCATGAAAACAAAGACCGAGAAGGTTGGAACATGTTTATTAGAAGATGGGAAAAAAATCCACTAAATCAACCGTGACAAAGCCGATATTAACTTTATCACAACATGATATTACGCAATTACAATATCGTCAAGTCGTGTATCTGAAATTGAGTCTGGGTATAGGCGCGCGCGCGCGCGGTGGTCAGTCGTCAATATTCAGTATTGTCATAAGCCTGTCATAAAATAGAATTGATACGTCATGCCGATGACGGGTCGTTAAGGTATACCTATACTAGAAACGGATATTATTATTTATTGCCGTGCCTTATAGACGCGGCGAACATCGGCAGGACCACGATATCGTCTTCCGCACGCGCGTTATGTATACCTCTTCAGTCTTCCTTCGCTTATAATAATACCTTCATCTTCTCCTACGGTATTAACGGTATTTCGAGTTTCACCTCGATCCCATCTTCCTCTGTAGAAAGTCTCTCGCTGCAACGAAAACAAAATTCAGTCGGTGACCAAAAACCGGGGACCGTTTCTTCGTGGGTGGTCGTCTTTCCTCGTTGAACCCGATCCTCAATATGGGAGTTTGGGGAATCGCCGACCTTTGTGCGTGGTTCTAACAATTGGTCCTGGTATCGCTAACAAGCAACGGAACCGTGAAAAAGACAAAAAAAAGTATAATGCAAAAATTGCAGCGAAACGGAGCGTCGGAGCTGCTTAAACATGCGCCCTCCCCCTTTGACTCGCTAATAACTAAGCTCAGAGCCGCGCCGCGGTGCTCCCGAATGCATAAAATCGCTAATTTAGACGCCAGCTAAAACCACGGGACGCTGTCGGCGCCGGTCGCCGTTCACCGACAAAGAAGAATTTGTTGTACAATTTCGGTTAAACCATTTTAGTTAACCAGCGAATGTATTTTCATTTCGTGGAAATTGAAAATCACCGTGATTTTTTTTATTTCGATTTAGATAATTATCCGTTTCGAAGTGATATTAATTACGTCCAGTGGCGTCAGGTCTCTTATTTTTATTGTTAATAAAACCGTTTATTTAATTGCAGTCCATTTTTTGGGCTGTTTAGGGAAATTTACGACAACATTAAACGCTGGTTCATGAATTAGATGAACCGTTAGTATTGAAATTCGATTCAACAGGAATCAAAGAGTTTCATCCGAACGTCAGAAACCGAAAAAAGGAATTGAGATTTTGCACGTTTTATTTTTTAATTTCATACATTTTTATAGTTTGTGAAAAAATAATTAGGTCATGTTTTTTCTTTTCTCAATTGAAACAAAATTCAAGGAGATACCTACAACGGATCGAAAATTACTACGTAGTGACGTCACCCAAAGCTATGAATTCCCAACGACTCGTTGATCCGAAGTTGGGCTAGAATCGTGAAACAAGGTTTGAGACACTTCTGAACCAATTAAAGTGTCCAAATGCTCATTTTTCGATTCTAGCCGACTTCAAATCAACAAGATTTTAGGAATTCACCCTGTATAGCAAAAATCCTGGAATTTAAATGCCTGTAACTTTTGTGGTTATCATTTTCTGCTCATACAATTCGCGAAAAAAGTAATTCGATGCAAAATCCCAATTGGAAGGATACCCAACTACGATTGCTAATTTCTTACTGCAGCTGTTGAGTTCTAATTTATTGATATAGCAGCTAACGATGATAACAGAAAAATCATCATGACAGCTTGACACGTTGCTAAAAAGAAATATCACCGAGAATCTTCGAACCTAGAAAAAAACCGAGGTGTCTATGAAACCCTAATCAGTGCAAATTAGATAAAATAACACCGATTGGTGGAAATTGCATATGAAACGAGTGGGACCACTGAACATGTTGAATTTCTAACGATCGAACAGTCTGAAGGTTGCTAGAATCAAGAAACGAGCTCCCAGACGTTCGAATTCCGGTCCCAAACTGTCTGAAAGCTTGTTTCTCGATTATAGCTAACTTCGGACCGTTTCATCATCAGAAATTCACCCTTTTGGGATTCAAAAATCAATTAATCAAAATCCTGTTCCAGTAATTCTCTTCAAAAATGACCGATTCAGCTATTTCCAGTTGCGTAATTCATCTCAGTGAAGAATAAAAGTAGATTGTAAATAAAATTTTTTTGCGATGCTCCGGATGTCCGGCACGTGTCCGTGGACGGCCTCGGGCTGACAGAAACCTCGCGTGCCACAAATTGCTATATAACCGAGTACACAAGACGTTCACGCGCGGTCTTCTCCCCTCTCTCGCTCTCTTGCTCCTCTTCGAGCACGGCTTACACGAGTACCCACACCGTGGCTCGGTATATTACACGACCTCCCCCCGCCCCCTAACAAGATAGCGAGAGCCTCGCCGCATCGGTTTATTGCGCACGGTAGTCGAGCAAGATCCGCGGAGCGTACTCCGAGCTTCCGAGCTTCCGAGCTTTCGAGGTACCCGAGGCTTTTTCACTCTTTCAATCTCAAAGGTTTATTGCGCCGCCACCCCCAGCTCGTACGCAAGGCTCCCGGCTCTAAAGTCTAAGAGGACGAGGCGAGGAGTCCTTCCGCTGCACCGGGTCTCGCCCGAAATCGGGAGTTATTTGTTTGTTTTCGTCGAAACCAATTTCGCTCTGGGGGTCGGTTCCCGCATCGCATCAGCGGAGTTTTCTGATCGATCGGAGGTTCGAACACATATTGCCCCGTTTTTCGTTTCAAGACTCTGCAAATAAACACAAACCGAACAGATCGGATCGGTAAACGGTTTGACAGGAGTTGATAGCTCGGTCGATGGGGTTTCTATTAGGTGGTATATCCGACGACCCTACTCACCGTTAAACTCATAAATATGCAGGACTGCCATATGCACGTCGATCAGTCATTTATTCCGGTAAAGGGTTGCCGCGGGCTCTCAACCACCGGTTTATTTCGCGATCGCTCTCCGCCCTATACCAGAACCCACAGATCTCACATTTTCACCTGAGACCCACTGGCTCCGTGGCTGCAACGGCGGATAGCGAAAGGGTTTCATTATTTCTGGTCCAGCACCTCGGCATCGCTGTTCGATCGCACCTTTCGAACACCCGTCGAGACTAGAACAGTTTCGACGCTCGTAAATTGTTACTGGTTTTTGTCTCGTCGCGGAATGGCCATTTGACTCACGAAATTCAACGGTGGAATCTTCTTCTTTCAAGGATGTAGTTCGGGTTGGAAAAGGCCCGAAGTAATTCAATTTTCAAAAAGCTATTATTGAGGATTATCTAGTTTTTAGCATATATGGATCATATATTGTGTTTTTTTTTCATAGTTTTGAATGTAGAAAGTTGTGAGAAAAAGTTGGCATCGGTACGATATCAATTATAGAAAACAGTTTTCAACCCGAAGTACGTCCTTAAGCGAGCAGAGTCATGACCTCTGAGAGATCAGAGAGTTGATCGATCAAAAGTGAGCATTACGAGTATCAAGAGAGTTTTTCGGTGAAACGGCGAAACCGTTGCTGCTAAACGATCATTACCCCGATCTCGGCCGGGTTTTTTACCGGGTTAAACGTTATGATTACCTCAATTTAATTCGCGGTATAATAGAGACGTAGCCGTGCGCATTACCTGCGTCCCGGTGGGCCGCGAATATCTCCTAATTACTGTACGAAAAAAAGAACATTTCGAAGAAGATGTGGCTGCGAAAAGGGTAAACCGCTTGGCGCCTTTGGTCCCAAAATTCTTCGCTCCTTTCTTTCAGGAGCCAAAGAATTCCGCTCAAACTGAGAACGGACTTTTTTTTTCAATTGTTAAAAATGAAACCCGTAATACCTGTTCCTCTTCGAGCTTGTAGTTAATCTCTAGCGATAATCAAGTTCAATTTCTCGTCGCTGATAATTACCTGTCTTGAGATGAACGGATCTTAAAGATCGTCGTTCGTCGAATGGCGCCGTCGTAGGTGGGTGGGTGTATAAATTTTCATAGCCTGCAGTAGGAGGCGGCTTTCGTTTTAATCTTTTGCCAAACGTCCCATAAGTCTGGGCCCCTGGCTGAATCTAGAAAAGTATTGGTCGTATATCTTCATAGAAGATTGAGACTCCACTTCCCCCTCATCCTTCAACCCATGTATGTTAGACCACGACGCGTTACGAAAAAGGTAAAAAGACCAACACCAAAAGATTTGAAAAAAAAAGATTTTTCTTTTTTTTATTGGATGAAATTTCATCAATTTCTATCGAATCTAATGAAAGTAGAAAGAAGTTTATAAAATTGACCTGATAAATGTTCTAAAATCGTCATAAAAATTGATAAAGATATATAATTCAATATTGTTTCGTAATCTCTGATCGAATTTGACAAAATTGAGGTAAAATTCGTTCGAAGTTCATCGAATCGAATGGAATTCTTTCCAATCATACAAAAAGCTTTTTTTTCGGGTAAAAAGTTCTAGAGTAGCTGATCGAGAATCACAACAGAAAAAAAATTGTTTTGTTCCAGATTCTACCGATTTCCTTGCATAAATTATTGACTTTCGATCGGAAAAACTTCAGGTTCTCCCCGAATGGGACAAAAACCGTTGATCCGTCTCGTGAAATCGAGGAATCGAGAGAAGAGCTTCTCCAGAGTGGAAGGTGGTGTTACGACCGTGTTAAAAAGAGTTGAGGTGGGTATACCTTTCTTTTTTTTGTATCCGACCGTTTGTACAAGCGGATCAATTTGTATACGATCGGGTTATACGGCAACTGCGGGATGTTTCGGTCCCGGCACAACCGAGCAGAGGCCGAGAAATCGATGGCTTCGGTTCGCCAGTTTCTCTTCTCTTTTATTCTTAGTTAGCAAACACATAACTAACCGTTCATCTCTCTCGGTTTTCATCCACCTCACCTCTCATCTTTCTCAACTCACGAGATTCGGGGCCCCGTGCTTGTAAACATTTTGGCGCCACGATACGGAACCGTACCTTATTACCCGGCGGTTCGCTCTTTGCCGCCATATATGATCGTGTGTCTCTCGCTATTTTTTACGACCGATCGAACCTAAATAACTGCGAATTATTATTTCGCGGATTTGATAACAAAATTTTGACTTTTCATGACTTTTTCCTGACCAGTGACCACCGTGACGTGATAATCCAAGTCCATTCTGGTCCACCGCGCATCGGCCCGAAGCGAGTGGGACGGGGAACGATGATCGGCGATCGGCGATCGGATCGGATTTCAATGAAGCCGCGATCTCTTCATCGCTTCTTGGCACACGCGCCTGTACCAAGCGAACGACACCGCGTGGCAAACTCCCGATTACCCCTCGACTCTACTAGATACAAGATTTTGAATAAATTTTCATCGATTCTCTGATTGAATCTTCACGCTTTCTCCCGCGAGCTTGAAAATCCAGTAGCTCGTTTGTGAACAGGATTCGAAACGTTGGAAATAAAAATCGTAGGATCTCGAAGGTCTGCGGTCCGGGTGCGAAGTGCGTGCTTAAATACTTAATTACGCGTTAATTAACGTTCGATTCGGAGGCCGAGGGATTAGGCTGCGGGATTTTCGAATTTGGGATTTAAATACGATTCAAAACCACCGGGTCGGGGCCGCTTATTAAATTTAATTATTCACCCGACAAATGATTCCGTAGGTATTAATTGGTCGTAGACTCGGCGGTTACGACTAAACAACGTTGAAATCCCGACGATTAGAAAATTCTATCTCCCCGCGGACGGAGGAGGTGGAAAACCTCAGGTAGACACGAGGCTAGGTACCACCGACCCTGTGTTATTATTTTTAAGAGTGGTTGGATTGAATTTTTATAGGGTTGTTGGCATATGTTAACAGAGGAGGAACCAACGGGGTTCTGACGGGACCCGCCCAAACTAGGCGCGCAACGATCCTTTGAACACCTCGGTCTCGTATATAATGAGATCCGTCCTACGCGCAACCCTTCGTCCCTCGTTCCTTCGTCCCCGGGACCTCGGGTGTCTTTAGCATATGAATGCAGCGCCGCGGTTGTACCCAGTCGATGAAATACAACTAATAAAAAAAAGCTGAAAGGGTTCCGATACCGAAGTAATATCTTGTGTAATAAGCTATTCGCTTCGCGAGCGCCGGTCGAGGGTGTCGTTAACGAGGCGACGACACCCTCGAAAAGCTGCGACTCGGCGATCATGTAATTGCGGAATTTGAGAAACTAATTCAATTCTTAGAGAAATGACCGACGAAATAACTGAAATAATGAGAAACAAATGAAATAATAAAAAGTAACTGCGAGAATGTATAGAATAATGAGAAATAACTGAGAAAATGAAAAAAATGGTTTAATTGAAAAAAAAATAATGATAATGATGTATGTATAAAAAAAGAAACACATACAATTTCATTGATGTCACCTCGAAAAAGTCCTGGAACATTCGAGATCAAGCTGTAAGGATTCTCAATCTCGAGTTCGCAGTTCAGGGTACAAGATGCACATTCAGTTCACAGACATTCGGATCTTTGAAGGCGCCAGATGAATTGGTACGTGTGTATTTTTTGTATGTTTGTTTTCGGTACAGGTTGATAACTGCGCAATTTGTGATATTGGTGTACAGTGACGAGTGACGAAACGCCCCCCTTTTTCATTCCAACGAAGAACGAACAAGATAATCACAGAGTACTGCCCGTCTCGTTCAAAATCATTTTCATAATAACTCGACTATTATACACATCAACAAACACCGAGGGGTAAAAAAGCGAGGCTTATGTTATCAACACTGATCTTCTACCGATCGTCACTTCGTAGATCAATTCACACCCTCGAAATAGTAAATACAACCGACTCGCCATGATTACAAGGCATTACTATCGTCAATGCAAGTTGAGCTCTTTTTGTGTCAGGTACGTATGTAATTTTCTGGTAATCGTTGATTGATTTAAACGAGTACCGCGCGCGCGCTTCGTCTCTGGAAAAGAAGTAAGAAATAAGGACGCCGGGGCGCCTCGACGCCGCTCCTGTCAGATAAAAATATATACGCGGAGGTAGTACGGACATCCAGAGGATAGAGAAGGACGGGACGATATAGCGACACGCGATCGTGACGGGCTCGAAAAAAGCAGCTAGAAAAAACCGAGGATCTTCCTCCGGCTTAATAGAGCCATCAGACGATTCTTCTGCCACAATTTCACCTCTTTACGATGGCGTATATCAGGATCCCCCGCGGCCACGGGGTCCCGGGCAACCCGGTCAGCGTGGGTCAGGAGTTTCGCGGGGGATCCACAAGGTGTCCCGAACATGCCAGTAAAAATGCATTTATGGTACCGCTCGGTTCCCAATCCCTGTGGGGAGTCACACTCCCCCCTCGTTCGATCATGTGCGATAGATTTTCGTTCTTTACGACCGCGACACCGAGAAAACGGTCCAGCCAGACTCTTCGCATCGTTACTCGGGCACGCGGGAGGTCCGTCAGCTCTGACTTTTAGGTCTATCGGGGGGATCGCGAGCCAGCCGTCGTAAATCACTCGCGGGTCGGTTATGAAATAAGAATCGATAAGCGAGACGAGGCATCTCGTCGAATCCGTGATACCGTCATCGTCGCGAATTAGATTTCACATCGGCAGCGGCTCAAAGAGCTAATTAGCAATTATAAACCCGGCCGTCGCCCGATCCGAAACGGTTCGGGACCCTCATTGTTCGGAGTCATCCTATGCGACGGGTCTATTCTCGACGGGGTCTATAATTTCGAACCGCGGCCCGATAGAGATGACGATTAAATTCTGACGCGAACGAGAGTGCTGACAGAGTGAATTGGGCGAGGTCAGGCACCAGGGATCATCGACACTCCCCGTAGAACTCACAACCTAGATCTAGGATAACGATGCCACCGGGAAGCGATGCGGTAATGTTCCATTACTGCACTGTCCGAAAATAGGGAAGTTTCCGCGGATTGAACCTTGACAAATCCATGAGGAATGGATGTGTGATATTTGAATACAATTTCTAAAACCTATAAGAATCATGGAATCAACTTCAGGTCAAACAGCAATTGACAGGACAGAACTCAAAGTTATCTAAAAGTCGTCGAATGGACGTCAAATGTCCTACTTTTTGACGTTGGGCTCTTAAAGACTTCTTTGAGAGTCAAGACAAGATTTAAACGTCAAAAAGTAGGACATTTGACGTCCATACGACGACTTTTAGACAACTTTGAGTTCTGTGCGTGTGGAGGTTGTGCGCAGCGCCGCCAGACGGTGAAACTGTGCGTCACACGTGACCGCGAAATTCAAACGCTCTATAAAAAAAACTCGATTCACATTGAAAACAACTGTAAACAATTAGATGCGATATGTTTCTCATCAATCCTAATCATTAAATTATCTTTCCTATTCAATTTCTCAACTGTTTTCCGAGTCCTGCACGATAACAAATTGTGCACGGCTACAGAGAGCCTCGATGAATCGAATGAATCTCAGCGCGTGAGAACCTGCCCTGAAAAACGTCATCGATGTGTGATTAATAGCGGGCGGTACGATACCGCTACGATGTAAGAACAAGGCTCCCTCCTGTCCGAGTCCTGTCCGAGTCCTGTCCCCTAGGATATATACACGGTGTCTCATAACAGTCCGGCACGACGGCATTAGGGACCCGCCGTTATCGCGGCTCTGCATCAATCACCCGAATTAACGGTACGATATACAAGGCGAATGGCCCGGTTTCTGATTCCACTACTCGTTCTTCATCTTATATTTTACGTTATCACATACTGCTGATGCAAAAAAATTATCAATTGACGAAAGTTGAACCATTCAATGTTCTCTACAGTCAAAAATCTAAAGTTAAAAGACATTATATTGATGAATTTTTGGGTTACATAACCTCAATGTTTGTTATTTATTTATAAGGACGTGTATTTCGTTAAAATAGAGACTCTCGACGAAGTCAGGGACCCAATCAGGCTTCCCTGGAAATCACAGGACCTTGTTGGTACTGACCATATATTTGCCTCTTTCTGAGGCCATGATAGTGTCAGGGTAGCCCTAAATTGCTCCTGACTAGTTCCTGGTCAGAGTTCAATATCGAATCTATAATCGAATGATAGATTGAGTATCAATTTCATGTTATTTTCGCTGATTTGGATGAGAAGAAACCCCAGATGACGTCTTTGTAACGTTAAAAACCGGGGCGTTCACCTTCTTCGAGGAAGAAAAAGCGCCGGTTTTGTTTCCTCGTTGTGATTGAATAAGAGGAACGGATTCGTTGCGGCTAGGGCTGAGGAATTTCCGTGAATGGAGGGTCACAGGGACAGAGCTACTAATTGAATAAGATCACATTACGTGGATGTGTCTTGGGCATCGCACTCCATACCGAGGCTCATCCTCGCGCGTGGGCGAGCGTTCACACGCCCGGAGGACGAGGACGGAGGTTCAAAGACGGTCCAGCGAGACGGAGAAAACGAGCGCTGCGAGCGAGATGAGAACCCGAAACCCGAAGATTCCTCCTCGCGCTAGTTTATTTTCTCCTCCATTTATATATACACCCTTCTTTATTTATTACTTGTCCTAAGTCCTCGGTTACGTGTTGAGATAATGAAATTCTTATTATAAATTTCAATTTAATTCGCGGACTCGGCCGGACCCTCGGACCTCGGACCGAGGTTGAGAGGTCAAAGTCGAGATATTCCCGACGCACGAAATTATAACCGAGCGGGACAGGGTGAAATTTAATTTCTCGTTTCGGAAGTGTTTCATGATTTTACTCCCAGGCTCGGCTCGCGGCCTGTCCGTCGTCCGTCGTCCGTCGCCAAGGGCGCGTTTCCACCTTCTCCGGACCGCCGCGGTGCCCCAGGACAGAGTTTTGTAACTTCGAATTAAATTTCACAGCTCGTGAGCGAGGTGTCTTGCCTGATAAACGAGACGCGCGCCGCTGACGACCGTAGGATTGACAGCGGCGATCATACGCGCGTTTTTATTTTTTTCGTTAACTGACCCGACGTGATTGAGTCTCGAAAAAAATTATCCGCGGTTATCCTGTGCGAGGAGAATAATGAGGGGGCTGCGGGACCCGAGAAATCGAACGAGGGGGAGGAGGAGGAGGAGGCCGCGGCGTCATAGGGACGCTTTAAAGTGTAATTCCCTGTTATTATATGGCCGCGCGCTTTGCGCTGTACGCGCATCTAATAAATAAAATAAAGCCGAAGAGGGGTCAAGAGGTAAACGAGAAGCATCGCGGGAACCGGGATATATCCCATCTCGGCTTTCGATTATACACTTTTTAATTACAATTACGTTTTCATTTTCCCCTTTCTTCTTATCTCTGAAATTAAGTCGTCGAGATTATCGCCGACAGCTGCCACGGGGCCCGAGGTTATTCGCTTTTTCACTCATTTCGGGACGGATAAGATAGCGACCCGCGTCTCAATGCACCGCTTCGGGCTTCCTGTATTCGGAATTGAACACTCGCCGCGGAGGAGGTGATAAAACTATCTCTTCTCGAGGTCGAGTGTGACCGAGGGATCGGTATTACGCGAGGATTCCGGTGGCGCGCGACCAGTTTGGCAGCCGGCGAATGCATCCCATCGGGTCCAGAACCCCGGCGCTCATATCGTACATTCCAATCGATGGAATTCTCCGCTGACGACTCGGTAAATGTTCAACCTTCTACTCCCTCCGCGGTAATTCACCTCGCGAAAAGAAATTCCAGTTTCAATAGTTTCACATTTTGCGGGGAGAACAACACAAACGACACAAATTTGTGACTCATCGACTTGTCAACTAAAATTTGACGCATGGACAACTTGTGCAGTTTTTTATGTTGTTTTGGGAAAACAGCGTAATCAAAAATTTGATGCCATTTTCAAGGTGACATCATTGGCGCCAAAGTTGATCTGGTTAGTTTTTCCGTTTACACTTTGTGACATTTTCGGCCTCAAAGAAGCTTATGTCCTGGATTTTCATGTGAATGTCAGAATATAGAATTTATGACATCAAAAATGACTAATTTGTTAGGGTTTTTTTTTCATCGATTTGTTCAAAAGATTGAAAAAATAGGATGAAGCTGAAGCTAGGAGCCACAGCTATCAGCCAAAAGTGCTGAATTTAATTGAAAAATGAGACAATGAGGCCAGAGAATTAGACTTTTATGAAATATTATTTGAAGGATTACTTTCATAAAATTATAGATATGAATCTTGACTGCGTGATTTTATTCAGGAGAACTTTGGAATGTTTGGCTGTTAATTAGGGCTGCTAGCTTCAGCTTCATAAAACTAGGTTTATTGAAGAATCGTTAGTCAAATCCCACTGATCGGGTCAACGATCAGGAAAAAGTCAGTAAAGTCACGCAAAAGTCAGGAAATCCAAAAGATAGTCAGGTGGTGATACAAAACAAACAGAATAAAAGATCCGCAGCGATTCTTTTTTCTTCCTCGTCCGAAAATTATAAATAAAAAAGTATTCTCAAAAATAGTTTTCTTTCATCGTTCTTTCAGAGCATTATTCATCACATACTTGAATAACCACTAATTTCAGTCAGGGAAAAATTATATTTTGGTCAGGACATTTGGAAATGTCAGGGATTTTTCTTTCTACTTCTTATAGTGGCCACCGTGTTCGAGAAATTGCTTATATCTATGGTATACCTCATCCAGGAGATTTGTCAAGCTTTAATTCAAAATACTCCCCAAATGATTGAATCAATTTTTCAATCATTGACGTTCGAAAATATCCTGAATTTCAGCGATTCGACGTATCCCTTATCGACTCCTTGGTATCCTCGATTTGCATATCGTCGCTGAGGTTCCAGGATAGATGAACTCGGGTCTATCTCGAGAGCGGGTGTTTTGATACCGGTACAAAATCAATCACTCTTGCGTCAGACCGGGTTACCTGCACGAGCAGAGGTCAGTTGAGTTTATAGAACGAACCTCGAAGAAGTGCGTCTTCGGACTTTGATGTATGTCGACAAGCGCCGTGGCTCCCGAGGGCATCAGGCCCTCCACGAGACCCGGCACCGAAACGCGCGCGGGGTCTTATCAAGAATTTATTGAAGCTCCTGCGCCCGGGCGAAGGGTCTACGCCCCACGGTTCCAGCTCTAGGAAGTCGGAAGAGCCTGGAAGAAACTCGACGGTGATCGGTATGGGTGCCTCGACGACGCCTCTTCTTACACGTCGCTCCAATACCAGAACTATAGGGTTACTTTACGGTAATTCTATGGGGCTTTCTCACGGAGTCACGGAGTCTCCGGGTGACTCCGATACTCGGTTATGGTCAGGACCGTTACGCGCTAACACGATTAAACCCAGGATTGTGAAGATTTTGGAAAAGCACGTTACCGTGGTTAATCGAACGGCGCGACCGCGAGCCAGGTATCGTCGTGTAGCTATCGCCGGACCCGATCTAACCCTAATTGTAACAAATTGTCCGACAACATTGTCCAATGGCTCTATTTGGAGTCTGATATTCCCTGACGAGACGGTGAAATTTCGCGGTGGAACGACAAGTTAAGGGGATCAGTACTCCATACTGGTACCCTTAATGAGTGATATGAAATCACAGACAAAGAAACACGGCGATGACGATGTCCGGTCATTTCATAAGTAAGCAATATTTCAGTCACCAGTGAGAGAAGAGGAGTTGAAAAAGAAACGAGAAGTGAACGGTCATTTTTAGTAGCTAGAATTACGACCTCCTTCGGGGCATTATTGCGATAGTTATCTCCGATGGATGGGACACGCCACCCGACTAGCTGTGATCAGCCTCCATTCAGCCCGGATTCCGGATGGACACACTCGGGCGTTTTCAAATTTATTAACCGACTCGATGTTCGTGTCTCCGGGTACACTGCCCCTTTTTCCCGGGGCGATGATTCTCGGCTTCTCTCTCTCTCTCACTTTCCTGGATCTCGAATCCGATTTTTATATCCTAATTGCAAGAAAAGGCACCAAAATGAGGAACGAATTTCAGGTGATTAGGTGTCGTAAAGATGAGTCCGATTCCTTTATCGCTCTCAATCAGAACTAACAAGAATAAGAAATCCCTGAGGACAAGATATGATTCTTATTATTGTATCGAAACGCGATTCTAATCTGGGTGAAAAGTATTTGAGGCGAGGATAACGAGGCGATGGGGTGCGAAACGGGGACTTGAACCGAATCGATAACAATATCTCAGACCGCATGCGGCATGGAGGTGGAGGACAGGTAGCCCTCAATGCACACGTGCCTTCGGACAGAAGGCGAAAGAGCTGAAGCTGAAGCTGAAGCTGGAGCTCTTTTCTGGTTACGTTTACGAGCGAGCCTCCGATGGTATCGCGGTCATAATCCCTCGACGCTGACAGACTAACTTAATTGTCCGGCCATTTCGTTTAAACTCTATTTAAACGCGCTCGCGAAAAGTTCGCGTAAATAACTCGAACGTTCTGCCTCAAGGCTCGCCTTCACCTCGTTAAGGAGGCGTTAAGTTCTCGTTAGGATTCTCATAAATACGCTCACTCCTATTCGTATTGCGCCATGTTATAATTGCCCACGTATTGTCATATCACATGCCTCGAGGAACAACGGGCATACAGGGTGCTGTGAAAAAGTAGGAACATCTCGTTCGACCGTGCGAAAAGACCCGACGATCGGAAACAAACGAAACCAAACCTCTTCCACGATCGTATTTCACAACGAATTAGGTGATTCGCGATGGGAGGATGCGCCGTGGGACGGAATCAGCGGGGAATGCATCCTTTGAAGACACTCGGTACACATGCCGCGTGATGCAGATCTATGTGCAACGGTAATAATTCTGTATTATAAGACTGGTTTAGAAACAGTGTGACGAATGTGACGGGTTTACGGAGTTATTTATCGTACCTTTGGAGATTTGACACTTTCGTACCTACATCACGGGGTATAAGGTTGAGCCGAGTGTAGTATAGGTGAGGCTGTAAATTAATTAAGGCAAGGTAGGCGGTGTTAATTTATACACCGGAGGCATGAGGATCGATTTCTGTATTTTGTTGCATTTAATACGTGGGAAACGTTTCTCTTCTCTATCCTTCAAAAGGCAGAGCCCTAAATTTTCAATCTTGAAAGATCTAAAACGCGATTTCCTGCTTTGTCTTTGACCAATCGAAAGAGAGAAGATCGGTGGGTGGACGACGAACCGAGCGAAAGGCACTTCCTGCTCAAAATTATCCATTCGATTGAGTTAATAAAAAACGGCGAGGTCACGCGAGGTCGAAACCACGCCGCAGATCGGTTCCCCGATTAAGAGATCCTCCGCACCTCCTACAGACACGAATTCGGGATTCGGTAGTCCTGTGTCTCGTCGCAACCGCTCCTGTAACCGGACACCCGACGGTATCCATTACTCGCGGTGGATTTGAAGGGTGCGGGCGAAACGTGGGGAAATAAGAACTTCGCCCCACGAAAGGATGACAGCGTCACCCCGAGCAGGACAGCGTCGTGGGCGACCCCCTTACCAAAGAAATTCAACACCTTCATTCCGGTTGTTTCTCGCGACTGCGCGGAAAAGGGCGAAAATTTTGAAGATCCTGGAATCCTTTCGGGCAGATAACGTCGAATCGTAACTTAAATCTGTATCTCTGATACCGATCAGAGTTTATAGTCCGGTATCGGAAATTAATCGTTCAAAGTTTCGGATAAATATTACTACCTCAGTCCTCGTGCTGCGGGGTCTCATTCCTTTGTTTTCGAATCTTTTCTGATACCCTGGGGTTCTATTGAGGCTGAAGAGGGATGCGGGACGATTGTTCGTGGGGACGTAGAACTCGGTGGGAGAATTCGATTGGCCAATCGGTAATCGAGGCTGAAGGAGTTCAGGACCGGTAAGATTCTGTATTTTTGGAAAAACGATCTTCCCGAAGCTCGATAAGAAGGACGTCTCCTATTTACATAGCCAACGTGTCTACGCAAACAATTTTTGCTATTCCACAGACGGCAGAGACACGCGCGTCGGAGTGAGAATGTTTGGAGATCATGTTGACACGAACGTGAAAATTTCAAAATATACAACGGCAGCCACCGAGTGCTGCGTGAGTGCCGCGAGGAGAGTTATAGCTGCTCTTGTACATACATCCGAGGCATACGTGTATTTCGAGTCCGCAGCGGAGAGACACACAGGTGAAAACGTGTTCCCAGCTCGAAGAGAGCAGAGAGTCTCGGAGTCGGCTGCCTTACGAAACCCGAGGACATAATTATTGATATTAATTTGAATATTCCTATTTATGTTGTTTTTATTAATTTTTTTTATCCTTTTTCTTCTCCTTCAACGGCAATGACATTCCGGCAGAGCTTCTCTCTCCTCTTTACTCACTGGCTACACACAGTTCGTAACAGGGTCTGATCATCGTAAATGTCAATTCTTAAACTCGTTCGCGGATGCTGTAGTCCCAGCTTCCATCCATCTAGTGTTGCAACCCGTACGCCCACGGCGAGCCCCAGGTGTGTCGCTCTGTTTCTGTACACGATACACATTACACACTAAACTAAACCCGAACCCGGTCAATCACCAGGCTGCTATGCCGTCGGGATTAATTAAGCGGAGCTTCTACATCGAAACTGGCCAGTCGCATCGTTTAGGTAGACCAGAATGGCCAGTTTCCATATAAAATCGCTCAATCACCACGAATCACGATTCGTTCTTATACTTTCTGCGATACGAAATGAGGAAAAAAGGAAATAAAAATGAATCGGTCGCACCTGTGCTCTAGTCCGCGGGTAGAAGGGGGCGTAACGTACGGTAAAGGTGAGAACGGAATGCGTCGGTTTGTGCTCATTAGCTTTCGTCGACCGACTTCAATCAGATTACGAGCACCGCGTCGTTGGGAGAGTCGAAGTCGGCCCGGTGCCTGAGTCCCGGCCTCACCTATGGGTAAGTATTTTATCTCCGGGTCCCCCATCAGGAGGGCATCGCGATGATTTTATTATTTGGCGCCCCAATACCTCGACAGGCGGTTGTCATTGCTCAGTGACTCTCAATGAGTGTCCGTAATAAACGGACCCCGTTTTACGGTCAACTAATAGACCGGGTACAGGGTGCGTAACGCGATTCCGATTCGGAGGGGTCACAAAGTAACCGGGACCGGGGATTTTTAACCTAGGCCATAAAACATCCGGTGGATTTTTATGGTCCAACTCCTGGTACTTGGACTCCGTATTGAGCGGAACAAGGGCGTGGTGATGGACGAGGAATAAAGTATACAGGACATAAAACACCCGCGGTTGACAATGTGTTTTCTAGTTGATCAATTATGCACCTGAGATAATAAAAATTGTTACTGCGTGGTTCGGATTCTCTGTAGACGAAAACCAACTAATTACGATCGAACATCGGAGCCCCCGGATCTGGGATTGAAATATTTATCACCGCCCCGCGGTTCTGGTACTTCAATAAATCGTAAAAGATGACCGGGGGGACAGATAGCGGGTCCCTGCTCCAACAGGTACCAATCTACGTACTAGATACCATTTTATACCAACACGAGGAGACCTCGCGTCTCTTTGCCGAACCGCGATCCTCCTCTTGTATATCAAATTAGTGAGCTCGTAGTCGATGCTCGAACTGGGAACCTGGGCCGTTGCACCAGCCGATCGTTGGGACCGAGTATCGAGAAGTGAGAACCGATCAATCGCATACGAGTGACAGGCGAGCGACGCTATCGGCCGGATCGCTGCGACGACAAGTGCAGCCCATCCGAAAGAACGAGCGGTAGAAATACCCTCGGGGGACGCGAGTCTCGCGACTCGACTGGCGCTACGATAGGACAATTTTTCTAACCGACGTTCACAATCGGACGATCGAGCTTCACCACCGTTGGAAGTTTGGAAGAGCAAATTGCCGGTAAAAAATTGCCAGATGGATTAACGCGGAGGTGCCTCCGAGCCTAACAAGCGAATCATCTCGGAGATATATTATGTCGCTTCACGGGTGGTTGAGCCCGCGAGAGTGGCTACCTTCCTCGAGCAGGAAGAGAGAAGAGGAGTTGGAGTGCAGGGCGAGATTCATCACGGCTCCGAAAGTGGGGGATGACGGAGGGGATGCTGCGGCGACGACGTCGGCATGCCTCGGTAATGCCTTGTAAGCCGCACTAATCTCCCTGCCTCTTTTTCTTACCTCTTCCTCTGAGGAAACTCTCTTCTCTGATTTACCGAGATGTTTTCATTGTCTCACTCGGTGCAGCGTTGATAACAATCTCGCGAAACTCTTTTTCGTTTTACACGTCTGGACTGCGCGGCGATTTCGCATTCTTGTCAAGTGTAACAAACCAATTTCGGACCCAACGACTCGTAAACACGGTTTCGAGCTCATCAACAGATACGCTAATTAAAACGCTCAGATTTATGCAGTTTCGACCAACGATAAGAACTACTCGATAAATTGGCTAAATTTTCTGAAGCTCGAGCTAACGAGATGGCCGGGTCAATTAACTGATTGTCCTTCCTGGTAAATTGACCCATTTAAACGTACGGATGTATTTGAACGTGATAACGAATTCCCTGTTTGAACGAAAGAGTTTAGAATTGGACCGGAGTAAAGTTTTGCCGTTAATTGGAACAGTGGCTCGGTATAAAGCTGCGTGTAAACAGGAGCTCGACGTCACGGAGGGTATATTGGCTGTCGACTTAGTGCCGGATGTCGCGACGCCCTCCCGTCTTCGCAAATCCTTCCGGACGTCTTTTGCCAATTTTTCAATAATCTATGAAAGGCGAATAATGATAGATTTTGAGAACCCCACAATAACGCTTTCAGACAGGCTCGCTGATCGCGACTACTATTATACCAATTCACCCTTGCAAATCTCGGGTTCAAATGCTCCAGTAATGATGATCGACCGTTTAGCAGATTTCCACACAAAGGGGGGAGCGTCGGGATAATTCACGTCCCGAGCTCGTTACATTGTTGCTGAACGCACCTGTGGCTCATAATTGCCGTCAGCGACGTCGAGTCGTTTGAATTGTTGCGAGAATTCCTCTTTCCGTAATCAAAGTTTGAGGGTCAAGCAAAAATCGAGAAACAAATAACTCGATGACATAACGTGCCAGTAGCTTGAGAAATATTGAGAATTAATCGAGGAAATAAGTGACAATGAAATAATAAGCAATAACTAAGAAAACAAGTGAAATAATGACAAATAACTGAGATAATAAGTGAATTAATGAGATAATGAGAAATAACCGAGGAAATAAATGAAATAATGAGAACAAAATTAATTTGACGAAAAAGATTGAATTAAATGAAATAATGTTGAAGGCAAAGAAGAAGGTACGAAGTAAAAGTGGGTGCAGCGAACCCGTTCGATTCGCAGTGCGTATGCAGTCTTCCATAAATTTTGCAATCAGCTACGAGCAGCCCACGGTTGGGCAACTTTAAACATTTCATTTGATTAACTTTGCCCGGGGTTTTCACAGGCGAAATGTCTAGTCTACTCGATACGCCTGATCACGAAAAGGCACTTACGGAAAGCGAGAGAGTTTCCTGGAGTTGGACGAACGCGGAGGACGAATCGGGCAAGTTTAAAGTATTATTTTGTGAAAAAGAAGTTTTTACCCAACTCGCTAAAATAAGTCTAGAGCAATAAAAGAAAGAGTGCATTTATGGTCGCGCCTCTGAGGGATGCGTTTACGACAGGAGCCCTTTTTTTCGCCGAAATAGGGGGAAAGATGCGTCGACGAAGAAGGTCCAGGTTGAAACGGGATACGCGCGGCTGTTGACACCGAGTTTCTCACGTTTGACCATCGTGACACGTGAATTTCTCGAGTCTCTCATTATTTCGAAACCGTCGAAGCTCCTCGGAAAAATTGCGCTAATCCCTTTAAAGTGAGAGTGAGAGTGAGAGTGAGAGCTCGAGCTCGAACGCTCTAAGGGCGAGTCATTGGTCGGGGTCGGTCCGTCGAACAGGTACCTGCCCACATCCAACCAACTTCAAAGAGGCCAAAGAACAAAAGACTTTTTTTCCTCCTCTTCCACTCGTCGCTCTACAGGTGCTCTCGGGATCTCCCTCACCTCGGCGTTGTCCCGTTCCCGGTTCCCGGTTCCCTGATACCTTTGGACAACCCTGCGGCCGGTTCTAGGTGTTAAAGTAAACACGATGAACCTAGACTTTCTAACACCGATGAGCTTCGGCACTTGGGACACCGACCTTCCGGACTTTTCAGAATTCCACGGTCGAACCTCGAGTCTTCACAGCGACCCAACGGCTGTTTCGAGGGGCTATTCGCTCCGATTTTTCATGTACAGGTGACTTCCGACTTTCAAAGACTTCCATTTCAGTATTATGAGGATTCTTTGAATTCTAACCAAAGAATTCGAAAAACTTCCAGAATTTCAAAGACTACCATTTGAGTATTTTGAGGAATCCTTCGATTGGAATTCTAAAGACTTCCGAGAGGAGTGTACATAGGACTCCCTAAGTGAATACATAGCACCTCGGTCTGCCTCCGTTTCGGGCAACTGGTAGCGCAATGCTATTAGCACAGGTTGTTCTATCGTGCGGGGTAAAGATCGACAGCACCTTTCTCGGTGGCTAGATGATAATTCGCGGCGTTATGTACCATCGCCGGCTCATAAACGTACGAATTATGTACTTGAGGCGAATTATAGACGATGCAATAGCCAGGTATTAGGTGGGTACGTGCGGCGGTACGGAACGTGCCACCAAAGGGACTGCAGAAGCCCAGGCGTTACGTTACGTTATGTACAGGTAGCGCTCTGCGAGCACGGAGGATTTTACGACTGCTTCCATGACAGGAAATTACCAATCGGTCGGTGATAATCCATGCGATCAATGAACCGCCATAAACCAACTTTACTGCATGGGATTCCAAGTAGGCACCGCGTCTCTTTCAGAGCTCAGGTGCAAATTCCGAAATGCAATTGAAATGCAACAAAAATGCGGATGAAAAAATTATGCAAAAGACAAAAGATGGACAAAAGATTATGGATGGTCGATGATGTCAGATTGTGACCGATCCGATGAAACAGGTGACATTTTCAATGTCTTCAGAGGCTTGCGTTACACACGAGGTCTGTAGATTCATTTTTTTTCATTCTTGGCAGTCGGGGGTCATTTTTTATTCCCTTGTTGCGGGAATGACGCGAATCTTTACGGTCTTGTAAGATGGAAAGCGGGCGAGGGGGAAAATCCTACAGTCGGTTGTTCTAGACCGCGCAAAGGAGCCGTATATTAATTTCAAAGTTATTACACGTGTCATCTTCCGCAAATATGCAGGGGGGCCCCGAATTCCACCTATTTTCGGCACAGAGACTGAGACGTTTTCGTGATTTTGCGTCAACCCTGACTGCATCTGGTTCTAAAAAATTCACAGATTTAGACGCTTTTTCACACCACTCCGCGTCGATGGACACCGATTTTCACTTGTTCAATGGTGTGTAAATAATTGGCTCCAAATTTTATACTGTCAATGATTCAACACCAAATTTTCCAGAGTGACGCGAGTGGTGCGAGTCTCAATCTAGAGAAACCGATACTCACGAATCAGGAGGCTACAACTCAAAACGCTAAATTTCCGAAAGTTAAATATAACCGTTGAAGTAGATTCAAATTTGACCAAGTATTTTTTCAACTTGCTTATCTAACTTTTACGACGGAACACTCGTATCTGCGTACACCCTTATTTCTGTTGTGAGAATAGTTCCTCCACCGCTTTCATTCGGATGCCGGTATTGATTGATTTCTCCATCTCTGCCGCTTACGTAAAATAAAGAAGGACACGTGGTACCGCACCAGTGGCATTTTTTTCCCCTCTTGACGGAATAAAAAGTCGGTTTCAGCTCGCCAACGGAATGCAAATTTCTAGATGATCGCTAGGAGCGGTGAATACTTGATGTGTATTTATAGCTCTGCGGTGACACAGTGCCGAGTTTAACGAATTCAACACTGTCGTAGGATACGAAGAAGAAAAAGGAAGGATCGCAGATTACCCTCGACGTATTCGCAAACCGCTTTTATCTCGTCGACGGAGTCCGACGCGTCCACTTGTCAAATGAAAAACGTGAGGGTCAAGTGGCTGACGACACCGTCCGACGAGTGATGCTTCTTTATTAGGTCCATTTCCACTCGTTTTTCACTTTCGTTCCACTGAAGATTAGAAGTTTATCGCACAAAACTGCAACGAAGTTGACTCGGCGTAAAATGCGATCGAAGCGACTGAAATCGGTCAATCCCTATCAAATCTAGCCTAAATCCACTGACCTTATAATGAACATGTGTATCCCGTGATCTCTGGATGGGCAGTCATTGGTCTCCGTCACTGAAGGGAGACGATTACGTTTGGCAGGTCGGGTAAAGTTTCCTGGGTTTCAAAATTATTGGTCAAATCGGGGGTCGATAAAAACTCCGCGGTGGTTTGTCAACTTTCGGCCTCGTGGTTGTTAAGCTCGCGGGGATCGTATCTCGCGCGGGTCTCGTGGTCTCTCGTGGTCCCGTCACTCGGACGCTCGTATCTCGTGGCGGTGGTCGATAGCGCGGCGCTCTACTGACGTCGCGACGCCTCGCTGTGTCGTTGCGGCCCGTCGACGCTCCTGCCGCCCCCGACGCCCCCGACGCATACCCGACGTCCCCGACGCCCCCACGGAACACGGAACAACCCGAAAACTAACGAACACCCACGCAAACCGGAGGATTGAGTCAGACGCCAAACTACCCCTTCGACCCCTTTGGATCTAGGGGCGAATTCCACCTCTTTCTCTTTCTCTTCCTCTTCGTTACGCTCTTCTCCATATCTAGCCGCACTGGTCTGTCGGTCCGAGCGGCGTCGAACCGCGTTAAACTGAACGAAACCGGCTTAATCCGAACTAATCCGAAGACTCGGGGTTGCAGGACGGATGACATATGCGTGCCACTGGCACGTGGGCCTGTCAACGACTCCCTCTGGCATCCCCGGGTGACCCTACGGTCCGGCCACGTGCCAAATACACTCAGTTGGCACATGGAAACAATTACCATGAACCCTGAACACACTCGCGTTATCGCGGATTCTATTTAACAGCCGTTCGTCAAGACGGAATTTAACTGGGAGAGTGAGAAAACACACCCAGCCGGTTTAATCGCTGCGGTTTCGTTATCTAATTACGACTGTATATCTCTCTGTTCGTTTATCGCTTTTATACTTCCTCGGCGTGTCATCGAGGGCGACGGGTTTTAAATAACTCGGTCCAATGTCACGGGCGTGAGCGGATCATTGTGTGATAAAGATAATGGGAATGCATAATGTAAAGAAGTCTGGAGTGAGACTATGCAAATTGACTCGCGAATCGGCCGTTTTGATAACTGGATCTATCCGGGGTCAGGCCACCCAGGAGCCGCTTGATCTACTCTCGAAAATTAATTGGCTACATGTATGGCTCTCTTTCGTCATTAAATCATTTCTTGAAATAAATTCGGCCAGGGCCAACAGCTGATTTACGATTCGGCTGATACTCGCGGACGTGTTGATTAATGCAGCGGTTAAATATCACTCGTCAACGTTAGAGAGAGAAAGGAGGATGGAAATAAATAAATAAGAATCACAGTGGCATTACCAGAATCCGACTTCGGATACCTGGTGTTAATGGTGATTTTAAATTAACTGATAACATTTTTTTTTATGATTAATCTGCCGTGAATTTAGCTCCGGGTCCACGGATAAAGTGATTAAAATAAATCAACGCTATTAGAGATCGTGATGTGCGCGACATGCCTGATTTAATGAATTAATACCATTAACTGGCGCATGTGAGAGGCCTGCACGCGGCAAGAGATTATTTTTTGTTTATTTTATTTACAATCAGATATGGAAATGAAACAAGAATGGAAAACGCTCGGAGATGGGTCTGTGGTAGTTGCACACTAAAATGCGTCAAGCTTGATGTTATAATAATTATTTATTATCCGGATCCCGCGCGATCGTCCTACGTACCGATGATGCTACTCAATGCTATTTTTCATCCAGCTCTAGCTTTTTATGGGCTGTAGATAAACTGATATAACGAACCTTCCGGTATTTGGGTCCTGGCATAAATGGATCCCGGATTTTAATTACTATTTAATTACTTAATTAACATGTCATTATAAAAATATTAATACTCTCGTAGATTAATGCACACTGGTCGTGTTTCCAACTTCCTACACCGACCATTTCACAATTACACTCCAAGGCCCAGATAGACGATCTTTCTTCCTCTTATTCTGCTTCTTCTTCTTCTTCTTCTGCTTCTTCTGCTTCCGTTTTTTTATTCTTCTTCTTCTACTTTGAATTCTGCTGCCTCTTTTTCTTGTTCTTCTTTTTTTTGTTCTTCTTGTTCTTGTTCTCCTTCTTCGTCTTCTTATTCTTCCTACTCTAATTTTTATCGTTATTCTCTTTCTTTTTCGTAGGTCAAAAATAGAGCCACGAGTCAGCGGATAATTAATTTCTAATGGACCGCGTGTGTTGCGTATAACCATCTATCTATCTATTCCGAATACCGGAAAGAGCGAAATTCCTGGCATTGGACGGACCCTATTACGGCAGCACTTACTGATTGGCAAAGTATTCGAAACGGTGAGTATATAGCACTCAGATTATAGTGTCAACAAGTGAATAGTTTCCCGGTAATAAGTTCAAAGTAAAGCCGATGACCGAGACGTATCGCTTCAGAGTTCAGACCACACAATACAAACTAATTTGTACCATTTCCAAGAGTGCTGCCCACGTATTACGCCTCCGCCACATCGCGCGAATCAGTATTGTAAATTGTAAATACTCACCTAAAATTAGATCGTATCGGTTCGTGAATAGACTACAATAAGCATCAGTGATTCGAAAATAGAATTCCGGTTAGAAAACAATACCCGGAGATTGCGCCAGCTCCATCATCCCCCAGCCATTCCGTCGCGATCCTCTTTTAGCCAGGCATAGAGTGCTTCCTATTTTCCCCAGACACGAATATCTCGATTTAGGAATTAAAGTCGAGGGGGAAATAACTCGATCCGGGCTTGAAACACCAATTTAATTATTTCAATTAATTATTTGCAATATAATTTTATGCACTATAATTCGAATCGAGTCACTATAGTTCGCATTATTTCATTCTAATTCGAGTTAGTTCACCATAATTCGAATTAATTTTCTTTAATTTCGCCTGATCCAAATTAATTGAATCTAATTTCGTTGATTTGATTCAATATTTTTTCAATTCTTCTCAATTCGAAATAATTTATCAAATGCGAATTAATTCATATCGATTCCAAATAATTCATTTACCTCACGTTAATTCGCATTAATTTCGATCAATTCGGATCAATTCCCCCTCGATTGAAGCTGAATTCAATTTTTGCTACCGGTCCGCCTATGCCTGGTGTCGGAGTATCGAGATTCCGAATCCAGCCACCGGGTGTATCGGATCTTCCCGTCGTCAATAAGACAACAATAGGAAAGGTTATTGACGATGGCGTAGCGCCAAAAATAGCAGACGTAGATAGGCAGATACGTGTATAGAACCAGACCGCGAACCCGGCACACAACCATTACACAATGTATTTTGCGGTGAGATAGATATACACGCGAAACGGGTAAGAGGTCTTTTATGGTCTCTCGGAGTCGGGGAATCTGACGTACAGCCCGCTTTGTAACGATACCAGCCACGTGGACGTCTCATCCCTCCGCGTCCTCCGCGTCCTCCGCCTCGACGCAAACAGCCTTTCATCCGAGCAGGAAGCTAAAAAGTATAATGCGAGACTCAACAAGGGCTGGAATCACCGCATCCTTGATTGAGGCCGTTCACCAGCCGCGTGATTGAACCCTCTCGGAGGAATTCGATTGTGCTACAGTCACGAGTTTATAGATCATCGCCTACCATTTGGTGGTTCGTTGATTAGCCCGGATTGTACCTACTCCGGGCTTAATAATGTGTGGTGAGTAACCGCGTAAGTGGGTAGTCCCCGGTGCAGTGGTTGCGCCTACTTCAGCTTCACACCGCACCGCTGCACTGCAGCCACCGCATCTGACAGCTGGTAGATTTGTCGCGGGCGCCCGAGTTTTACGGCCGATAAAATTAATTGCTCTACGATCTCTTAATTCTCCGAATGGTATTGGTCCCATTTATCATCCTAAGACTGGACGAAAACGTTACCCGAGTGACACACTTTCCGTTTGAGGCTGACAAAGACTCTGAGAAAACAAAAGTCCGAGTGAATCAGAAGGTTGAAAGTTAAAAGCTTCGAGTGACGCATTATGAAATGTATACGCAACGATGATCGATAATTTAAAATTCCATCCGGTTTTATTTTCGCCCCTAATGACGTCGGAGGCTATAAAACGTCGATTCCCAGGACTCGAATCCAAGTCTCGAGGGTAAAGGTAAAGGTGTTGGGGTTCGAGGAGAGGCTGCATCGCAATTGTGCACCTCACACGCGACGCTCCGTTGATATTTTTTCGACTAATAAAAGCCGCATTACGAGTCTCCCTCGGTTATAATGGCACGGCACGAGCGTAAAATAAACGTATGCCACGCACGGGGTTCTACGCCGTGGCTCACACATCGCTCACGCACGAGCGCTCTAGGCATGCGCTCGCAAATAACAACACTCGAGTTGTGCTCCAGCCCAGCGGGTCTTCGAGGCGGAGGCGCCGTGCACGCGTCTGACTCCACGTCCGAGATGCTCGCGTACCTTCGCCTATGTTAAGACGCCTAGCTGCGGGAAATCCCCTGCCATGCCTTGAAGAGTGAAAATGGAGAAAATAAAATTTGACGAAATTGCAGATCGTCGATAAATTTAGCACCGTCGACGACCTTGGATCGCCCTCGTCGATTACGTAGACTGCAACGATATGGCGTGAGATATTCCTATATTACCGGGTGATTCCGTCCCTGCGGAATTTGCGGCGTGATATTAAGACGTATCCTGAATGAGAATAGAAACGAGCAATCAGTGAAAATAAACTGACCCTCTGATTTATCCATCTCCGTCTACGAGAATAGAATTGAGAGTTCTACTTCACAGCTGGTCTAAAAAACAATGTGATGGTTCTAATCTTTATAGTGTCTGAGTCATTCCGGTAATATTTTGAGTTTTGACCAACACCTTCCAGTGGTCTCGATCAACGATTCCATCTTTGGTCAGAAGTACTCTGAATTACTGAGAATCCACGTTGACCCAAAGTCCACCGACTCCAAGGACCGCCAGGCGTTCATTGAAGAATGGACTATCAATGGGAACTATTTTTGGCAGCGGATACTCCGTGTCCACAAGAGTATAAGGTATCTGGTGGAACCACCGATGTGTACTTATGCAAAAATCAATCCCGATATGGAAACCAACGGAACGTTCAACAAATACTCAGGCTAGACCTAGCACCTCGTACCAAATTCTAAAACTCAAAGCGACTCCTGTTCGACTCTCCTCGCCTGAGGCTCTTCCGATTCTTTCATCTTTGGAATAATGATTTGAGCGGACCTTGACACCAGAAAGAATATCGCGATCCTTTGCTAGTTTTCGCACAGTTGTTCCTAACACGTGGGAAAAGCGACTGTGTCAATTGATAAATCACCTGCTCACGTAATTTCACGGTGCACTCCGTTGACCGAAGGAACAAAGCGACAGCGGACCGGGTGGAATGCCTAGGAAGAAGAGGACCGGCACCGTACCAGAGTATCAGACTCGTCTGGCCGCGGTCTCGCACGACCCGCTAGTGTCATTTGTTTGTACCACTGCCCTGATAGCTCTTAATGAGTCGCCAGGGGTTCTCAGGCCGTTTAGAACCACGTCGGGTTCGGAACCAGGTGCCTATGATCCCCCGAAAAAATTACCCGGCTGAGCACCCCCCGGTCCATGTCCCCCATAATGGATAACTACGCACAATGACGCGCTCACGTATCTCTCGTATTAATAACGAAGGAATGCGTCTGCTCTGCCCTTCCACCGGCACGGACACTGACACATAAGTAGGTACACGCTTCTAGGACGCTAGGATACGGAAGATACTCGGCACAGAAACAGAGGGGCATCTTCTTCTCTTTTGAATCGGGTACAGTTACTCGAGACGTTATATAGTTGAGCCCCGTTCAACCGCATTTATCTCGAAAGTACTTTTTTCGTCACTTATTGCAAGATGTCTTCTGAACCAGTGGTCCCCTTTGGTACACATTGTCTCCTGATATGTGAATATGGTCTGAACTAGAACCGTAGACTTCCTGAGTTATAGCTGAAAATGATGCCAAGAATGGACCAAAATTCAAAAAATGGGTTCAAAAAATAATTTCTTCCAAACTACGGCGTATACAAACATAATCCTAGTTCAGACCATGACTGCAAGTGTACTTAGCGTGAAGATGTGTCGTTTTTGTGTTTCAGACGAAGGACTCCGACGCAATCTTGCGATAACTGCGGGCAAGCGTGAATCGCAATCATCTCACTCGGCAATATCTCGCGTAACTTTCAACTGTTTTAAGTGTACAACGTCATTTACATCCATTACCTACCACACTTATCCCAGCGTCTTTGATAAGTACCTTAAAATTACCTCGGTAAGGGTAAGGGAGATTGATATGGTGGACACTATAAGGAGTAAGAAGAAAAAAATCCCTGACTTTTCCTGACCAAATTATCATTTTTCCGTGACTGAAATTCGAACGAATTAGCGGTTATCCAAGCATGTAATAAATAATGCTCTGAATCAATGGTCAAATAAGATGATTTTTGAGAAAACTTCTTCATTCATACAAGTTTAGAAAGAAAAAAGAATCGCTGGGGATCTTTTATTCTGTCTTGTTTCGTATCACCATACGATTTCATGGTTCTTCCCTGACCAATGGCCACCATAATCGACATACACGAGGATCGAAGGTCAGGTACGCGTGCACAGCACGGCTTTTCACTTTCGTGTGCACTCGGTTTTCTTATTCCAAAGGCGTCTCCTGCGGACACGGCCGTTGATAGGACCTTCGAGTTTCTGGGCAGGGTGTAAAGTTTTGATAGCACGTTGCCAGCAGGAGTTATCTGCTCGCGTCTTCATTCCATAATTATTCAATACACTCGGGTTAACCAGTTCCTACCGCCAAGACTAATGTATGTACCTGCGTCACCCGCGTGTGCACGCGTGTGGTAATTTAGTGGCGCGACCGACTCGAGAGACCGAGGACTGTTATTCCTTTCCACAAAGTACAGCGAGGGCTCGGAACCATCCTCGTCGACTGACCCGGAACAAAACCCGCCTCCGACGATCTTCTTTCATCGGACATCCCTAGAGTCACTGAATTCGCGGATTTCGCATCATTTTTACAAAGTTTCCATCCATCGGTTCAAAGTCCCGCGCTTCCCATCGTGTGAACGTTTCGTCGACGTTTGAACGCTGTCGTGACTGGCTCGCGCCTTTCTCTACACGCGTGTAAAGTGTAAATTCTGACTAAACCTCGGGAGACGGGAGTGGAGCCTGAGAGACCGGAGGCTGGAGGCGGCATCGAGTCTCCAGGTTTGGGGAGTTGTTCCCATTGTCTCAAGAACGTCGTTTCTCGGTAGTGTCGCATCATCCCTCCGTCGAGGTGCAGCGTCGCGCTCCCTATCTCATTCATTTTCATTACACCCAACAAAGTCGAGTCTGATTGCGGCGTGGCCGGGTCACTTTTTCATGCGACTAAAATTCATAAGAATTAAATAATGCATTAGATACGGAACAAGATTCCTAAACGGCCGCTGCGTCTGGCCTGGTGATCGTCACCGTTCCAGATTCGCCCTGACTTTTAAAGCAGCGGTCTGGTTTGCCTCGTGGTGGCATTGAGTCGGTAAATTGTTCAGATTCCAATTCCTCTGTTGTTTACGTTGATTATTTCACGATTAATTAACGAGCTTCTTATCGTCAGAGTCCATTGTTCCGCATCGTGGCTTGACCAACTTTTTGCGACCCAATAAAGAAGAGAAAAAAAAAACCGACAAACAAAAGAGAGTAAAAAATAAAATTGATAAACTAGATCGTAAAAATGCAGTATAAGAAAGGCAATAACACAGCTGTTGGCGATAACCACGCGTATAATTGTGTCAGCACGGAATAATTACGTTCTTTCGATTATTCGTACGAATCGTCAGCGATTTCAATCGTTTCGCTCCATCCGATAGTTACGTTATCTGTAATAGAACCGTCATCGTTAATTTTCAACCCGGGCTAATAAAACGGAATTTTATATACCACGTTGGTACACGGTGACATAAAAATCCGTGTCAGGTATCCACGCGGTGTAGGACTCGTCTATAAAATGATCGTCGACGCATTCTCATCCCGTAACAAGTATACACAAGGAACAGAACCAACAACGAGCTCATTATTACCACGAGGTTCGTACCGCTTCCAGACATGACGTGGCGGAATTCAATTGCGATCTTGACCACTACGAATGCATTTATGCGAACCTCAGTTCTTCGTCTCGATGGATTTCTTTCTCGGCTCTATTCTCCTATTATCTTGTGGTCGTTGTCCATACGCAGCCAGAGGCACGTGCTAAACAATGTACCGGTACCGGTTCGCATTCCCGTACGACAAGGTCCCTCTCGGAATGGTGGGCGGATGCCGATTGATCGCCAACTACTTGCCTCTTGAGTATCGCTCGTTTGCGGTAATTGTCCGTCCCGAACGACCGCAGCGGTGCAACGGATTGATTTATCGCACCCTGGGGTTAAGTTTAACCGGGAGAATTTAAAACCCGGCGAGCAAATGAGACATTCGGCGAAAGAACACGAAAATATTCATCCCAAGAGTATAAAAAAAAATAAAAAGAAGAAGAAAAAGGAGGAAAAAAATGTCTGTTTGGTTCAGTGACTTCGAGTCTCGTCGACTCGGACGTTGTGTCCTCTCTTCTCACAATTAGAGAAAACTGGAAGATCGGGCGTCTCGTAGAACCGGTCGCGTGGCGTCGCGCTCGGCTCCGGATCGTCAGGCGAACGCGAACGCGGGCGTGCCGTCCCCCGTGCAGGCACGAGAGAACCAAAGAGAGTACACGCTCGGAAGAGATCGAGGTGGAGACGGCGAGATGAGCGATGGCTCGTCAGGCGGCATGGCGTGACACTCGATGACAGGGCTTGTAGACGTACGCACACGAGTGCGCCCCGCGAGACCACACACAATAGGCCAGGGGATATCTCCTCGCTCGCACGGAGGATTCGTATGGTAATCGCGCCGCGGGGTCGTTCCGTGCTTTTTGCCTTTATTAACCGTACGTCGTCTGACCCATTTCGGCTGTCAGTTACCTCCTGCTCTCCGCTCACTTCGAAGAAATCTGCAGCCACACACACACACGCACGAGGAGATCGGGAAAATCGGCACCTCTTCTGACGCGTTCCTTCTTTCTTTCTCATGCTCGGAGGACCATCGGCAGGGTGTGTGAGAAGGACTGTCATAAATTTAACCAACAATTAACATTCGGAGCCGACCTGTTCCCACAGGGCGCAGCTCGCGCGGCGTACGTATATTTGAGTATGTTCCTCACCGAGGTTCTCGGGACTCGGATAGACATGCACACTGACATCATGAGCGAAACTTTCCTACAACGTTGTTGGCGCGCGCGCGCGTTTACTTATCCGTGTGCGTTTACGCGTCGTTGGATGCGGTCTGTGTAGGAGCGGGATGCATCGGCCCCGGGTCACGGGTTAAACTGTTCTCTCAACGCCATCTTTGATTTATTAATCATCGCCTCAGCCGCGGGCTACCTATACAATATTACCTCTCGGAGTTTCCTCCTCGCTCTTACAACTCCGCGGTTCCGTGGCTCCGTTCGTCTGGCCGACGATTTATTCGTCCTTTTATTCGTATTAATCGGCTCGTGGAATTAGTGAAATGTGAATAAATCGACTATAAGTGGTTGCTCGGAATCGCTGGTTCTCGCCTCCGTATCAGATCTGCCAAAGGTAGCGTATCCAGCGGAGCGAATAATTGAAATCAATTCCGAGGCGCCAGCGTATAATAGGGAACCGCTGATGGTAGGGCCGAGATACGCTGTCACGCATGCGTTCCCTCCGCTCGCTTCTTGGCCCTACGTTCTCCTTCTCTCCTCCTCTGCTTCGCCTCCTTCGCATCTCCTTCAGCATCGGCACGAGTTCGTATTCGTTTTGTTAGCGCCACTTTACAAGCATCAATCGGTCACTCGTTCTTCTGCGTGGGCGTAATCTCGGACTATATGCCCAAGACTCGTGTACTCGTGTACTCGCATTATACGAGGGTAGAGTGAAGAGCGTGAGAGACGAGTGCCGATTGTTTGCGGTGTTAATAACGCTGGGTAATCACCGATTACACGGTTCACTAATTATCCACTCGTTGTACCGCAGCGTCTCTATCGGAGCTTCGTCGATATTGGTTCGCCTCCGGGTAGAGGAATCATCGAGAACACGACTCGCCCTATGGGAACTCTTCCTTCTGAGAGCCGACAGTGTAGACTGGAGAGAGGAGTCGAGATTGGAGAGGAGGACAGCTGGCTCGGACGTTTCTTAATTTTCGAATTACAACGGTCCATAAGCTTCGTATTAGGTTCTTCTTGTTCCCCTCGCTGCCTGATACAATAATCGATTGCATTATACGGTTTCGTTCGACTGTAATCTATAAGGACAAAATTACACAGCTATGTAGTAACTGACCGTCCTGAGCACAGGAATTTAGGCCCGAATGCAGCTGGTCAGGATTCCTGCATTTCGAACCGATCAAATATCCTCCCACGAAAATGCGCCAGAGAATCTAACAACGGGCTGAGCCCACGCGCTACGTACGTAGAGAATGAATTTCCTCCAACGAATATAAGCAGAGAAAAATGGTTATAAATTTTGGAGGATAGGGAAGATTCGTGAATTTAATTTGACAAAAAACACATCGCACCTAATTGTTTATAGTTGGGTTTCACGTAAATCAAGTTATTTCGATACAGCGTTTGAATTTCGCGGTCGCGTGCGTCGCACAATTCTACCGTCTGGAGGCGCTGCGAACAGAATAACATGGCGGTCGAGGTACTGTGTGACGTCACGTAGCGTTTGAAAATTGATCATTTTCAATTGCTGTTTACAATTACCTGAAGTTGATTCTATAATTCTTATGGTTTTCAAAAATTGTATTTATTCATCACGCGCTCATTTGTCATGGATATTTGATGAGGTTTGATCCGAGCAAACGTCACCTCGCAATTTCCGGTTTGCTGAAATTTAAGACAGAGAAAAGTAAAGAGGACGAGTTGATTAGGCGCGGAGTCCCTCCCACGAAGGTCTGTGAGATTGCAATTAATCTCTCGCGTAGGTGAGTCGGGAATGTCCGTGGTCCTCGGACCAGGTAAGGCCGGGCGACCGTCCGTACAATAACTAATGGTCAATTTGAAAATTTGGTAATTCCCTAAGCCGGTGATCTATACGCTTTGACGCTGGTCATCCACTCGGGTCATTTATCTTTCACTCCTTTTTTTCACATATCTTGGGGGCATCGAGACGGCGCGACACTTTTACGGCAATGCGCTAGACGCGACTTAATTTTTCTCCTCTCTTAAGAACGTCCCTTTTCCATCTTTTCCCTATCTTTCTCAAATCTTGATTCTCGATTGTTCAATCGTCCGGAATCTTGATGTGGATACAACGGATTTCCAGGTTTCCTGCGCGTCGACGATGGCGAAACACCGCGACAACCTCAAACCGGACTCTCGAGTTCACCAAAAAACTCACGCCTCGACCATAATATTGACTGTCCAAGATTTACCTATGGGATTATCAGCTGCAGACACTTCATCGAGTGCTTAACCAGTCAAGGACCTCGGGCACCGAATTTTCAAACACCTGGTGCAATCGCGGTCCTTCACTCTCGACTCTTCTACTCCTGGTACCAGATTCTCAACAGGGTGGCGTCGACGGAATATCAAATTCACGCTTTTCCGGTTGAAATTTCAATTTTCTCCGAAATTTCGGAACCTAATTTACTCAAGCAACACAATTTCTGAATTCGAATTCCTTATAACTTGAACAACAACATTTTTCGTTACAAAATAAAATTGGTAACTTGCATGCTTTTAATTTTATTTTACATCAATGATTTAAGGATTTTTGAATTTTGAAAATTCGCCATTTTGGATTCGAAGTACGCTTTTTGGCTCAGTTTTTTCGACGAAAACGTATTTATACGGCGTTCCAAAAATAAAACTGGGAAAAATTACATTTCAATAAAACTAAGGTGACTCTGGGATCAGCGCGAGATTTCAGATATTTTCGAAAATTTTACAAGTAAATGGGTGTAAATGAGAAAAATTTCAGTAAAATCAGCCCGAATTCCCTGACAGCTGGACCCCCGTTCAATATCTTCAGCGAAAAAGGAGAATCGACGCGACGCGAACGTAACGCTGACGCAACACGTAAGCGTTTCACGGTAACGTTAGACAATGCGTTACCCATACGTACATAACGCAAACGCAATATGGTTCGGAGATTGCTCCGCTTTATTTAAAGCACACGACTCGAGATCTCGGGGTGACGTCGTTTGAGAGCGGAGCTTATTAGGAAACTACGTCACCGAGACTCACTGGTGCTCAGCCTTGCGTTAACCGGAATCGCTCACTGCCCCTCCTCCAGACGAGGGGTAGTCTCGCGAAAAGTGATTCCAGGAGGTTGCTAAAAAGTAAAGAAAGAAAAGGGTATGATCCACGCATCGGGTCCCGCACCGAGGGAACACGTCCGGCAATAAATATCAAGCGATTAGATCTTTAGCCCGGGCGCCCAAGCAACCCGGGGAGAAACGGAGAGAACTTTAGGTTAGGTTTCCGAGGTAGGGGTAGCAGCTCACCGGCCAGAGGGAGCCACTATCAATCACTCCGCGTTAATCAAGGCGCTCGCTAAGTAGGCCGAACTGTGGCATTAAACTGCGCCGTTCGGAGGTCCACCGGTGCAGAGGCGAGCTCGAGTGGGTATCGGTACTTCGGGTAGACGGAGACGAGCTTAGAGCGAAGAAAGGAAAGGGAGAAAGAGGGAAGAAGGAACGTGATAGCGGTTAGCAGTCGCGCTTAGTGCCACTAGACGGTGTAGCCTCTTCTCCGTCTAGTTCTTCGACTCCTACTCAGGACGAGGACGGGGCTCTCGGCAGCAGCCTCCACCTCCCCACGTGGACGCGATGTTAGACCTACCGCAGCGGCATCACCGCGCATTCCTCAATTTTCGTGAATTAATCGGGACTAATTATCGTGTCGGGGAACCAGAAGAGTTATGGGTCTCGTTTGCTCCCCGGGTTAATTGTTCGCGAAACCTTTATAAGACGGTCGTTTTGTTTCTAAAACAAACTGCAGGCGCCACCGTGTGGAGATCGCCTCGGGGCTCGGATATACAATTAGTTACAAAGCTTCGCGGTGGGTTTCGGACGATGCAGAACCGGGTAGAGCGCGATGACACGATTTTTGTCGAGAATGAGGCGAATGTGGCATCGATCCCGGTTGGAGCGATAAAATCCGTAAATGAAAAACAAAGAGTGCGCCTCGCAGTCGTTGGATGAAAATAAATAAAGCCTCAAAGCACGGAGAAAATATGTCAATAAATCTAAAGTCTAGCTGAGATAGGTTGCATAGGACACGCGTGGACGCGGGTTAAGAAACTGGTAAATTTTTGTCCCCGTTCAATCCTGGAGGAACGAGCTTAGGCGTGGGTGTGCCGGTCGATTGTTTCCAGACTCGTCGCGTCAACGGACCAGAAGTAACTTTCGGATCGTCCCAACGGAACGCGCGATGCAGTTTGGGATACGTCTTTTCCCGGTTCGCCGGACTCCCGGAGATGGGTGCCCTTAAAACTCTCGACGAGGATCATTGCTCGCGACGAACCAACTGCGGAGGAACCGTAAACACCTCGTTCCGAGAATTTAATTGTTTTCACTGGCTCTCGCGTTACTCGGACCTTCGACGGGCCCGGAGACAAAGTTCCTTAAGGTGTGGCCAAGCCGTGGGTAAACACTCGCACCAATCAATTTAAGGTGTCCTTTATCTTATCCAAAGTTCATTACACATCGAAAAATTGACTTTTTCAAAAATCACTTGTCGCAAGGTTTCAGACACACGGTTGTGTATCTCGACGACTCATTTTCTTCGGATTTTCTTCAAATTTTTTGGACCAAGTTATCAGCGAAAGAGTGACTTAGGTGGCCGCTAAATTTCGATAACTATGATCATAACTCATCACAGGATTTTTTTTCTCAGTTTCCCTCATTCGCATGACGAAGAATTGCTCTCCGAAGTAAATGAGACGTCGATGTCAATTTTTCGACGAACTTTGTATGAAGTTTTTTTGAATCACACTGTACTGGTCCCCCCAAGCGAGTTGTAAATACCTGTCTTTATTCCCCGAAGCGCATAAACGGTGTGAAGAATCGTGATGTGACACTTGGGCTTTTTATTGAACGTCTGGGATGCTGATTATACGGTATAAGAAAAATATTCTGTATCCCGAGGCTATATCTGTCTGATGATTTTTGTCGAAAACGGGAATCCGAAAGTTTTCTCGCCAGCGAACGGGAGTCAAAGTGCAAAGTTGGTAAAGTCCACTCGGAATGGAGACGCGATCTTCTATGACCACGCGAAGGAGTAAACAGGGGTGCAAATCAGTCCGGTAGTGGTAGAAATTTCGCGATTCGAAAAGTACGTAGCCACGTTTGTTTCAGCGAAACACGGAATAACCGCGAGAGTCGATAATCGATAAGCGATCCAAGTATCGTCGTCCGTCGTCGGGCGTCGCACCTCTTTGCCGCAAAACGGGGTAAGATTGTAAGAAAATGTGAAACTTTTGCATCACCCGTCCTAACATGAGAGCGAAAACGTAAGAAGGACGGCGAACCCGCAGGGAGGAGTGACTTTATGGACTTGTTTGTGCCTCCTTCGAGTTTTTAGAAATTATTTGAAAAGTTAAATTCCCGCTCAAAGTTATTCGACATCTCAGTTTTTGTTGCAACTGTGAGCAACCACGAGACACCCGGCTTACCGAGTATGAATGACAATAGGTCGTAAGGTCTGTCATCGTACACGGTATAATTTTTCCGAATTTAGCAAATCGCGGTATATTTCTTCCTCTCTGCTCACTAGAAATAGTAAAATTATCAAAGTTCTATAATTTATACCGAAGACACAACGTCGAGTGGTCATAGTTCGGAGAAACCCACTCGACGATCCGCGTCATACCGATTTACGTTTCACGGAACAAGTGTTTTTCACATCGATGCAATAAAAATAACATTCTCGACTCTCTGAAAGATTCTATGCGACAACCTGTGTGAAAACATGTAGAGTCTTCGCCGGATCTCTCTCGGCACACGGTGTGCAGACGTATTCGAAGGTAGCCACCGAGCCAGCGATTAGGATTCGTGCCATGCGTGCTGGCGCAGCGTGCCGTGCGTGTTACCATACATCACGAGCCCGCTCATAGCGGTGGACTGCATGCGCGTATTTATTACTCGACAAATTACCAACTAAATTAATATTACGTATCAATCAACGTTTACCCAGAAACCTGGGTGTCTCCACGGCGCTACTGACAATGAGCCGCTGCGTTTTTTGATAAAACGCAGCGCTCGATCCACCTACCTTCGAAAGTCCCACGTAGGCGACGGTCACACGGCAGAAAAAAGCAAAAAAGTGACATTCCGTCGGGGGTTGGCCGAATAATAATTCCAACAATTATGCAGTCGGCGGTGATACCCCGCGGAGGTCGTGGCTGTTAGACGTCGGCGAGCTCGCCGATTTATGCGTCAAGGAAGATCACCGAGCCCCATTAACCAGCCTTATTCTCCGCATTATACGTAGCGACGCGACCGTACCTGATTCACTAACATATCGATCCTGTCCCACCCGGCCTCGAGATTATGTAGGAAATATCAGCGCATAACTAACCGACGCACGTGTCCTGGTCCTGGTCTCGCGGTTCCGATCATCGAAAACGTCGAGTGAGTCGGATCAATTTCAATTTTTTATTATCCTCGCGCCTGTGGGAGCCGAGTTTGTTTGTTTTAGCCGCTGTATCATATATTTGTATGTAAGTTACGAAAGCGACGTACGCGACGCGACGCGACGCGCCGGTTGTCTGATATATGGACAATCGGTCGGGCGACGTGTCCCACCTACACGCGCGACCTCCGACCCTGGACCGAATATTGAATCACTTTAATATCTCGAGGAGGCGCGGGTCGACTCGCGAGTCCAATTGCAACGAAGCCAATCGCCACGTACGTGATCTCGTTCGAAGAGAGTCGCTATCGTCGCCCACGGCTAAAATTTTAATATTTCAAATCCATTAAACCGGGAGATTGTTGTTGTTTAACGTTGTGAAAATTACGGCAACAACGGTGAACAGGTTTTCGGTTCTTCAGATATTTATTATTCATAATTATCAATGGCAGGGAACGTTGGTACAATATTGACACGACCGGAAGGTGAAACTATAAACTAGATGTGAAGAATAATAATTGATTCTTATTTTTCTAACCTTAATCAATTCACGTTCTGGTATTTTTCTATTTATTCTAATTACATATCGACAGTTTTTATTTCCTTTTTCTCTGTACAATAATTGTCTTATTTCATCTGTCAAATACACATTTTGCAAACTTAAGGAATATTCGAATGTCATTAGAACCTTTTAGTGGAACGAGTTTCGACACGTGCCAAACCAGACATCGAGGCTTTGACGGTGGTCTTGGAAAATAATTGATCACACGTGGACCGAAACCGATTCGTACGAGTTGAAGTAGGTACGCGGGTATCGCGTTGCCGTCAATTATTCCTTGATTTATATCGTACGAGAAAGAGAAAGAGGAGAAGAGATGAAAAAATAAAAGAAAAAAACTAGAAGAAAACAGATTACCGAACCTTGCGCCATAATATCTTATCTCGATCATTCCTCGCTATGGACCCTTTCGGTTGTTCGGTCAGCGAAGAAGACACATTACTACCTGTATCTAGACGCGGCGGATCGAACCACTTCCGTTTGAATCCGTTTCTTCGAGTCTTGTAATCGGGTCGATTTATCGAAATATAGGCGAACAGAAGCAAGGTGAACGGGAGTTTTGGTCGTTTATAAGATAAATCTAAAACCAGTGTAGGCGTATTTGCCTGAAATTATCATTCGTCAATATTGCTAATTAACAATAATCATAATCAAAGTAAATTGGTAAATAACCTCAAGTGTTCGTAATCTTAGCTTGAGTAAATAATTCTGTTATTCTCACCACAGACGACAAGACGAAAAAAAAAGTAGGATAATATTTACCCACGAATATCTGTGTGATTTTTGAGAACGGAAGAAAAAACAAATGTCTGGATGGGGAGTAAAAAAATACCAATTATTGCCGCGTTGCAACGCATGATCTATGCCCTTACGTAGGTTGAACGTGGATGGATGCACACAGGATTAAAAAAATTGTCCTCCTCCCCTACGAAGCACGTCGTCACTCACCGCGACTAACCCGGTTGTTAAACCGACCTTTGTTGCGTCGTCTTGGTCCAGTCATGAGCACAGCGGGTACCCTGTCACCGGGTATCACACCGGCGGTCAGATTCTCCTCAAAAGTATCAGCAGTGAAGTCCTGATCCCTGATGAAGTCGTCTATGTGCACAGGTACCGGCGTCTCTACCGGTTTGTTGATCCTCTTTATCGCCATGTTTCTGACGCCAACCGCGTTCTGGGGGTCCCACTTCTTCCTCGAGTTACGCATCGGGCCGCCTTTCATCAACGGTGGCATCGGCTTCGGAGGACCGTGCGGCAGTCGTGGTCCAGGACCCGGAGGACCTCTGGGTCCCATTGGGTGCGAGGGGTGCCAGTTGAGTCCTACGTGACTCGGTGGGCACGGGGGTCCAAGAGGACCTGGAGGACCCGGAGGACCAGGCAACCTGGGGGGACCACCGGGCATCGGCATCCTCGGAGGACCAGGTGGCATTCTGGGCGGGAAACCGACGTTCGGAAATCCGCGTCCCGGAGGGGGTCCGTATCTGTGTGGACGCGGTCCGTACGGAACCCCGTGAGGCGGAGGCATCGGAGGCATCGGTGGCATCGGTGGCCTCGGTGGCATCGGGGGGTTGAAGGCCGGGGGGCCGAAGCCGAAGTGTTCGTGGTGCGGAGGAAAGGGTCTTCCGTTCGGAAAGCCTCTTCGCGAGGGGTGAAATCCGGGCGGACCCATGGGATTGTGGCGTTTTGGAATTCTCTTGTGTCCCCTGTGATTAGTGAATATTCTGGTATAGAAAGGTTGAAACGTGAAATTAAAGCGGGGAGGTTGATTGCGTGCAACAATTTTTAGTGCGGTATTGAGGGGTTAACTTGATGAGGTATATTCGGGAGCTCTGAGGAAGAAAGGGCCCATAAAAAAAATGAAGAGTTTCAAGATAAGCGGGTGATTATGAGAGTTTGTTATCGCAGTCGCCAGTTGGTTACTGGAGTATTACGCCCCCTGAAATTTCAAAAGGTAATTCGTCTTTAGAAAAACGTTATGGCATGGGTTGAGTACGCTATGCTATGGGCCGTTTCTTCCCAGAACGTGTCAGGGTGCATATTAATGATTCAACCGATGGAATCAATTTTTTACAAATATCTTCAACATGCAAGAGGAGGAAATAACTCGTTGAAGTGGCATCTTAAGCTCGTAAAATAATGAGAAACAACGAAGGAAATAATTGAAATAATGAGCAGAAAATCGATTTGAAATAACAAAAATTGTTTTGAAACAACAAAAAATGGGTTGAAATAGACGAAATATTGTCAATTTGAACAAAAAATGAAATATTTTAAATTATTTCACAAAAAAAAAAAAATGGCAGTCAAATCTTGAGTTATTTCCTCTTTGTACTAGTGAAAAAAAGGGGCGTACAGTGCTAGAGGCTGTTTTGCCCCTAGGAGTGGCCCCCGTCCAAATTACTGAATTCATCGCATTTTTAGACTGCAGAAATTTTCGATAAACGAGGTGCAAGTATTTCAAACTGGACAAGTAGCTCATTAGTGTTTTACGGCCCAACTCCCGAATAATCGCAAGGAAATGCTTGAATCGCATAATCGAACTTTGAGTACCTGATTGGCATGACGGGATCGTCCAGAGTGATCTCGGAAGTGTCCAGTTTCTCGCCTCTCGGGGTGACATTGAGATCGTTAACGAATACGTCGCGTTCGATCGGGTATCCCCTAGCTTCTTTAAAGGCTGGAACGAGAGGTTGAATATTAGTTTGATGCATCCACGATACTCGTGAAGGGTTTAACCGCATTAAGGAAGCACACAGAGCCCGGGCATATTTGGGTCAGGGTCATGGCGGCTCGACCGAATAAGATGGTATCTACGGTCTGGGAGAACGGCTAGTCGAGTATAAGCAGTAAAATGTAACTCGGCCGTAATCCTAATTAAGCGGGGTTGGATTGTATTGTCCGATCGTGTAGGCGCCTCGACCTATCTTCAGATTTCTTATCTGAATAAAAAACGGATATCTCTGTATCCCGATGTTATACCGGCATAATTATCGCCGGTGTACTATAGACGCTGGAGTTCACTTCGGGCAGGGCTGGTAGCGATCGAGGGGCCCAGAATAAGTGAGAAAAGTGAGTTTTTTTACTCAAAAAGTGACTAAAAAGTGACTAGGAAAAGTCAATTATAACACAGTAACTACATCAACGCTCGTTGCAATGGTGTGTAATTCTAATTGGAGTAGAACACGAGAATAATTTGAAACGATTTTGCACGATATCGAACAGATTTGAGAAAAAAAAGATGATGGACCAGTCAAGCATCTTCACAAGCGGGTTGCTAGTGTGTTCGTCGCCTTGCATGTACGCGCCTGTACTGAGGGTGTTGAATTCGGTAAACTGACAACATTGGTCAAAAACTGCGTGTACTTTTGTACATTATTGCACGCTACCCAATTTTGCACATTGCGCCCGTGAAGGTAGATACTCAGCTGGAAGGTAGATACAAAAAAAGATATTTTGGCAGTGCGAAACTAAATTGTGACTCAATTGATCAAATCTTTGAAAATGTGACCGATAGTGAGAAAAGTGACTCGTTACCAGCCCTGATTTCTGGACCGGGAATTTACTCCGGTACTGGGAAATGATCTACGATGAAACTTACCTGTCATGGCGTTCTGACTTTCCCATCCTAACTGCTGTATCAGGTACCTGTAATAACGAAAATCACTCAGATAATTCTAAACGAGCATGAAATCAGCTGAATCGACGATTAAAAGAGCGGGTTAATGCGTGGCGGGATATGGGACCAGCACCGAGAAAGGTACGCCGCATGATCTTGATTCGTAAGATGCCTGAAGAGCTCGGAGGAAGAGATGAAGGGAAGGTGGTTCACAAATTTCTAGAAAAGCTCGGGCATTCCTACCTCGGTTATAAATACAATTAGCTAATTAGAGTTGTAGTTAGCGATAATTAGTGGTGTGGAGTGCTCGTGTCTGGTCGAGATCCAACGACTTACCGGCAGATGAAGTATCCGGTGCGGTTGACCCCGTGGGTGCAGTGGACTCCTATGAGCTCGTCTGTAACAGGAAAACGAGGAGGGAGTTGAAGCTTTGCTCTTCAAGAGTAGCCGAGTCTCTTTAAAATACCAATTACCATCGGAATGGTATTAAATCGAATACAGAAGGCCGGAGAGTCTCGCTCGCTCGCCCCTTTGGCTCACTCTCTCGCTCTTATCGCCGACGGACGTCAATTAGTCGAACAAGGTTTACGATATTAGGAGGACGAGATAAAGGCGCGAAGATAATTTGAGCTCAATAACAAGGGACAAATACGCGATGATCGTCGCGCTCGTCGTATCGTCGATCGCGTTCCCGTTACCGTCTCCTCATTTCGTTTCATTATTCCCCCCGAGACCCGCGTGATCAATCATTCGGTTAATTTGGCAACAGATCGGTAGTGATTTGTACCCATCACTCCCTCCGACAAGAACGAAGGTGCGCGGACTCGGCACCCGGAGTACGGTCGATCCACTCCGGAGCTTTCGACGTCCGCACGTACTCCGTGTATCAAGATTACGACTCCGCGAACGCGTATATGAGTCGAGGGTTAAATTGAAGAGGTGGAATGCCGGCGAACGACTCGTGGAAGAATTTTTGTTGCTCAATGGTCGGTGGTAATGACAGAGTGCTGCCGTTGAAAAAGGGAAAAGAAGAAGAAGTGGGCCAAAAATTGTACAATAATGCCTGTGAAATCTGCGGCCCGGCGCAGGACACGGTATCGGTACCGTCCTCGTCCTCGTGCGACGTTAAACGTATACGATTTTCACGGGTCATCAATTCGTCCGCGGGATCTCGCGGTCACGCCGTACCCGGTGAAACCCACCGACTGATTATAATATTACAGCAAATTACCGGGGCAAAGCCTGCGACGAATTCCGCCAGTACGCAACGCGGGGACCCACGCTGTCAACGTGACGCAACGATTTTTACAACTCGTCTACGTAACGATATCCTGGTGATGGACTAAATAATATAACGTCCGATATCTCGATTTTTTCATATACCTACAAATTAGTAGTTCTCATGGCTTTTGAATGGTCGATATTCTGACAGATTTGATATCTTTCAGATTCGCAGTCTTGCCCCAATGTGAAAATTTATTTTCGCTTTAAACCGGCTTCGAACTTTTTGACTTCGAAATTTTTGTTTCCATACATTTCGAACCGTCGTTAATTTCACTTTTCGACATTTCGACCGTTCTATTTTTTGGTCGTTTGAAATTTTGACCGGCACCCCTGACGGTCGATTGCTACCGGAGAGAAATCAACGCGAAGAATAATCGAAAAGAAAAGTACCTCTAGGGTGGGGTTCGGGTACTTGGCTCGCGCAATACTCCGCGTCCTCGCACCATATACGGCGGAGCAACAACAACAACAACGAGAAAACCCAAAGATTGCAAGATACCTCGGGTGCCTCGAAGGTGTCTCGGGTGCGGGCGGTAATCCGAGACCGCGAGTTCGGCAGTGCAACTCCTGCTGCTCGACTTGGTTGCTGGCCAGAGGTAATACGAGTCCTCGCGTTATCAGCTCGCAGGTCATCGAGCGAGCCGGTTTTGCATGCGGCTATTCCGCGCAGAGGTCACGCGAGATAATTCGCCTTTCGCAGAACCACGTACCCATCAAATGTGGATCTGGAGGGACTCCTGGTTTTCGTCGAAAGGCGCCAGTTGGCCGTACCGCGGAGTAAGGATAACGACTCGGTCTCCGGTCCGGGGAAACCGAGCCAGCGGTGGATCGGCTACCACCGCTACCACCCGTGCAGCAAATCAACATATCCCGGTAAGATAAGATCGGGCGGTGTGCACCGCTTTGATGGAGCCGCTTGATCGACAGTGATACCAACCGCTGCAGACATAATTGTTTGTACGCCGGTTTACGTAACCCCAGCCTCCAAAGTATTGTCGCGTTCTCAGCACGGGCCGGCTACCCGGTCGACGCGACCGTCAGTCGCGAAAGAGCGACTCGACGGACGTTCGCGAAAGGGACGATCGCCGAGTGAATCGTCGTCGCAAATTGATCAAGACCACTTTCGCGATTGATGAATCCTCGCGGAGGTCCGACGGTCAGTTGTTCTGCAGCCTGGGGTACAGCTTCCGTTGACTGATGTTTGATTTCAACTTTCAAACAGTCGGGGGTCCGGCGTACACCGAGCGGGAGTGCCTCCGACTCTTCTTCATCCGTGCCGGTGAACGATGTCAGTTCGCTACTCGCCGCCCATTCTTTTGTTCTCTTGTTCGTAAGAAAATTAATACCAGGCTAATTTTTCGGCGTCGACGTCGAGACCGATGAGTCGGGCCTCACGCGGCATGTATTCCGTCTTGCAACATACTCAATTGCCGAAACGAGAGAGGGGGCGCCACCGCGCTTGTTAATATACCTACTCCTATAACGAATCAGGGCGGAGGTGCTCGCGCGCCCGGGGGCCGAAGGCAGGAGGCAGGAGGCAGGAGGCAGGAGGCAGGAGGCAGGAGGCAGGAGGACCCCGAAAAAGTAACGCGCGCGTATCGGCCTCGGGCCCGAGGTTGGTCCACTCCCCAGCGATCTCTGGTGCTACCATGGTAGCGGGTCTCGATCCCGTCCCGAACCCACTCACCGAACTTAATGTGGCAATATGATGTATACACGGGGGGATCAACGAGTAACACTTGCCGCTGGTGGCGCATCGTTTAGCCACTTACTTACAACGTCGTAGCTCCCGGTGCGGCCTCGATCAAACTAGGAATTGAACGGACGATGATAAACTGGCGTCTACTAGGTATAACCGGGGCCGCTGGGTGTAACGAGCCGAGATTTCATCACGAGTCGATATAAGGAGTTGGAAAGTACATTTTTCATTTTTATTTTTACCTTTTTTTATGAAACATTTTTTATGGACCCTAGAGAGGACGAGAGGCGAGGCTGAAGAGAAGACTCGACTCGAAGAATGTCGGTCTAATTTACTGCTTCGGAAATCGCGAAGATACGAGGCGTATCTGGCAGTAAAGTGTGTTTGAAGTGAACGACAAGTGATGAAGAACGTCACGCGAGTATTGATAAATGTTAAGTGGCAGGCGATGGATGGCGGTAGCTTCTTCGCGTTGGAATGCGCGCCGCCTCCCCCGCGTCTGATCATTCTTTCGTCTCGTAGGTCTTCGAGAACGTCGGGCAGATATCTCTGAGAAAGAGAGAACGGTGCCTTCCGTCGATCTTATATATCGCCGTTTTTAGTTTTAACAGCTGTAATTATGGTAACGACGCGATAGCGGAGAGCTCCCGAGCAGGGGATCTTCGGGGACGTCGCACCCCGCGCCCCGGTTCCCTTACCAGCCTCTCGCCGAAGGGAACTTTCTTTTCGGCCGGTTGATGTACGACGGCAGATAATTAACAGTGCTTCGAAACACCGCGTTCGCGTGGGCGCGACCGAGTCGCGGTCATTGCTTATACGGAAGCTGGAGCAACGGACCGTTCCATCGATTCCTCATAGGCTCGTGAATGACCGTCGCGTATTTTCAACGTTCTTGATAAAAAATGAAACGCTCTACTCACCGGCTTCACTGGTCGCCATGAAGTCGTCCATCGCCTTGAAGAATCTGGAAGAAAGAACCAGACTTATTTCACAGAAAAAAAAACTCTGAAAAATTGCTGTCGCTTGATTGCATGAATAAATCGAGAATAGAGGGGATCCTCTGTGAGGGAATAATAAGTGACGCCTAAGTATGAATAATTTATCAATGTGAAAAAAAATCGTCTTATTTATCTTCGCGATACTGATAATTTCGGGGTAGCCGGGTTTTTAACCTCCTTGTAATTTCGTTTAACAACTAGTCGCGGGCCAAACCGGCCACGCGGTCCCGCCGCACCGCACCGCACCGTAGCGTCGCCGTGATCAAATTTCTTCCAAGTTGAGAAAAATAATAATCAGCTAAATAAATATTCAAATATGGTAACTCGCCGCTTTAACTGATCGTGTAATGGCTCTGTAATGGGCATGCGTGTTGTACGACGGGGCGTTGGGCCACCAAGAGATATGGTAACGAGATCCGAAAGTGTTGCTACACATTATAAACACGGAGCAAAGAGACCCGGCCGTTGTTCGATCATCCGCTAATTCAAACAGCGTCGAACAACGTTTGGAACGGAGTCTTGATTCGTTTTGAAAAATTTCGAAAGTCTGGTCCTTTTGCGGTTGAAGAGAGAGACGCGAGGCGGGGCTGTGGCTGTGGCCGAGAGACCCTTAATAGTCGGAGCCCATTACGCTAAACGATTTGATTAGAGATTCGGCGAGGGCGAGCCGCGGCTCCTAAGAGGCGCGGCGTTCTTTGAGATCACCGAACAAAATATCTGCTCCTCGCAGATTCGAAGATAGCTTCTCTACGGGCGCTCACAATAATTCACGGCTGAATTCCACGCGTTCATCCAATCCCCGTGTTCTCCGGCTAAAACTCTTCTTCACCGACGCGGAACACTCGCCTCCGTCAGGAGTTATTAACGAACCAACCGACGACTTGTCGATAAATTAGCAATGGCCGTAAAAGTTTGTTAATTTTTCATAAATTCCCTCATATGCGCGAGACAGGCTGAGGAATCCCACAAAAATTTACCATTCCCTGTTTTGAATAATTCAAAATATCATGATGTGATTTTCATTCATTCCTCCTGGCCCGGTAGTCTTCCTCACACTCCCGTACATAAAACATTTAATTAACACAAGAGAGCTAAACTAAAGATATCTCGATATCAGCCCCTAACAGGCCTGATATTTCCTTTCATCTTCGCTCCGTTTGACCCACCCCCTGCAGCAGGACCGATTAGTGGAACGTTATTATTACACCCACTGATTCGTTTCAGCGGGTGCTGCATTCATTCCAATATTAACTCTAATCTGGTTGAACGAGCCGCGTGTTAATAGGCGCACGTGCCCTTTAGCCGTAGCTTTTTTTTGTTACACGCTTAGCACCTCGGCTCTTGATAATAGGAAGAAGCTGAGGTGCTCGGAGGAGTTTGAAGAAAATAAGGCGGAGTGTATCAGCGGCTTGAGACAAAGGGGTGACCGTGTGGAGAAATATGCGAGGGTATCGATCAATGGGCGACAGACCGTCGGTAAGAAATATTGAGAGGATCTGGTCTCGGCGAACGCCGACACCGACGCGGCGTGGCGCCTAGCCAAACCGCGTGAAAAATGACGCTAGTCAAATTAATTTGAGTTTGATTTGAATTACAAATTTCCTTTTCCTACCACTGAGATAGGAGAGGTGTCGGGAAACACGAGACTTCACGCACTCGTCACAGTGGGTATCCGCGCCCCGATCGTCCCGAACTCTTCTTCGCATCGAAAACTACCTCTGAGTCACGTCGCTCGCTACCAAAACGTTTGCCTGCCGGCGTCATCAATATTTATTAAGATAAAATAAAATAAAATAAAATAAACGAGAGAGAACCCTCCATCGATCAGCCCGGGAATTTTTTTGTCGGGTCCGAAATTTAAAACCGCGTTCGATTTTTGCCGAAAGAGAATACTCTCGATCGTCGGAAGAAAATGACTCGTCCTGTTTGCGTTCGTCGTCGAAGGACACTGCAGACGAGGTAACGACGCGTTAACAAAAAGACGTAGACGTACCGAATGACGAACAAAAGAAAAGAGAACGGTGCAGGCGATGCATGGATGCGCGTACGCCATGGGATTATCATGTCCGGTGGACTGCAATGTCGAAAAGCATCTTACGAGGCGAGTGGACAAACGTACATAGACGAACCGAGCGGGTTCGCTCATTTGAATATGACCGGGGGCCACGCGTGTGGCCTTCTCCGTCGTCCTTTTAAATTTTTCACTTCTTCGTTCTTCGTTCTTCGTTCTCAATTTCGTATTTTTTACTCCGTCTGTTTCTCACTCTGGTATAACGTAACTACCCATACGGCTGTCACTTCTCAAAGAGAGACTGCGCAGATTAATCGCGTTGTATTCACCGATAAAACGATGTCACGCTATTTATCTCTCCCTAGAAGGAGAAGGAGTTCTCGCAAAAAAGACAACCGAGATATGCACGGACATTCTCACGTTCGATTCAACCAGAGATTACAATGAAATTACTCTCGCGAATTGGCCGGAAATCGCTCAGGATCGGAGCTCCGAAATAATAATCTGCGGCAGCTGTTATACTATCAGGGCTGGTATAGCGACAGAAGGTCCCAAAATAAATGAGAAAAGTGTGAGTTTTTTTACTTCAAAAGAAATCAGGGAGAAATCAATTACAACTCAGTAACTACATCAACGATCGCTGCAATGGGTTGTAATTCTAATTGGAGTAGAACACGAGAATAATTTGAAGCGATTTTGCACGATATTGAACCGAGATTTGAGAAAAAAAAAAAGATATTTTGACAGTGCGAAACTAAATTGTGACCAGAAAAATGAATCAAGTGATTAAATCTTGGAAAAAGTGACTGATAGTGAGAAAAGTGACTCGCTAGCATCCGTGGAGTATCGATGCGATAGCGGAAGGGTGATTTCACAGTGATTTGAAGAATCAGTAATGTTCGTCCGAGAATTTTTTCAAGTATTTGACTAATATATAAACTGAAAGGCGGTAGTGTCATCTAGAATTTGAACGCTCGAACTTTAAAAAATATGAACAATTAACCTAGATATTGCAGCTTGAAATAATGCTTTACTATTTACATCAAAACTTCATGTGTAGACTCCTGATACAAGTAGTTTTATTCTGAAATAGAATCATCGTTGTCCGAACTAGAGTCTAGTATAGTAATTTTTTGGTGCATTTATCGCTTTTTAGTTATCTTTTTCGGATGTAACTCATGGATCCTAGTTCCGACAAAGATGAATCTAGTTCACAATAAAATGCAGTCAAATACTTGAAAAAATTACCGTACAAACAAACATCAAATAACTCTGAAATCACGTCCTAAAGGGTCAGGCGTCTCCCCTTGAATGATAAGAGCCGAGATGCCGAAACGAGGAAGAGGGAAAGATTTTGCGGCGCAAATTTACGTAACGGAAAAAAAATCACCGGGGTGGTCCTCCGAGGCTGGCGCCCGCGACGCCAAAACTCTTGCCGTCGTCCAGTCCCACGGACACTACACCTCTTGTAAGCTCAGCTCTGGCCGTGCCACTTTAAAGACGAGGCGCGAGGTAAGAAGTAAGACGCGAAGCGCGTTATGCATATGAGCGACCGTGACGACCTGCCACCCACGTCCGTTTCCCCCAAGGGACCTAAGAACCGTACACATTGCACGGGCGAAACGACGTCAAAACATTTGAGTTGGGTTCATCTCAGAACGAATCACGATTCTCTGGATTCAGCCTATCGCGCTTATCCCACCATTCGTCACGAAATTAGGACTGGACGGGGCTGCAGGTAGGCTTTCCCTCGAATCAGGAATTCCACTCATCCTTCTCTCTCTTTCTACGCGCGACTCGCTCCGGCAACGAATGAGGTTCCGCTACTATTCTTCTTCCCCTGTTTCGGTGTCCTTTTTTCATTCTCTCCCCCCGGGTATCACCTTACATCGAGCCAAACATCTCGAGCATTGTCTTGCACGCGTAGGTACAGTACATTACGCGAGAGATGTTGGAAACATAGGTTATACGTTCGACGTCTGGCGAATAAAGACGTCGAGCCAGGCGCCATCCTGCCCCTCGCTCCTCGTCCTCTGATCCCCGGATCCTCGGATCCTCCCACACGCGTGTGTCGCGCGAGCTGGCCACGATACGGAACGTACGAATTATTCATCGAAATGTTTTCGTGATTCTAGGTGGACAGGGGGTCCGTGAAATCGGATAATTAAGAGACAACGGAATAGCGCGAGGCCTCTCTCATTTTTATATCACACATATAATATAATAGCCGTGTTTAAAAAGAGCTGCGATCAGCTGCATTTCAATTAACGCGGCATTCCACGTGAAATTGCTCAATCCGCAGCAGGCGTGCTAACGAGACCCCAACCTCTGGGATAATCTTGGATTATCGTCGCCGTCAACGAGCCGCGTCCAGGGCTCTCGTCATAGACATTCAAAGCCCCGGGAGATCTGGGACGTTAAATAAATCCGTGTCTCGCGGTCCGACCGCGGAATCGAATCGAAGTTGTTCCTTTTGTAAAATCGCGCCTCGCCTCGTGTAAGAAATCCCGGCTCATCCGAGTGTGCGGTAATCAGGCGGGACGCGACGTCACAACAAGTATCGGTATCGCTTGTCTCGGCTAACACGTGCCTAGCGATTTCTTGCCGAACCTGCATCGTCGCGCCTTTAATTTCGCAGCTAATTTACCGTGGGACCCGCGAGAGCAGACTCATTTTTTTCTTTTTCTTTTTATTTTTATCCAAAGTCTTATAAGGTCGTCACCGAGGTAGGAAGTAATCGATCGGGCGCGTAAATCGAATAGGGGACAAGAAACAACGGACAAAATTAGAGTGGAAACGAACCGGCGACAATAATCGGCCGATCAATTTACATAATCTCTATCTTACACGCGAGCAACCGCATTCGATTAACCCATTTCGATCCGAAGACCATTTCAGGGAGCAGAGGGGGAGATGACGAGGAGCAGATACGGTGCGGTGCTACATCCGCGTTCGGAGTACGGAGTTTATTATTTATGAGAAATAATGGAAACGAGGGATCGTAACAAACGCGTTAAAATTTCACCTGTTTCTGTGTGGGTGCGGAGCTAATTAAATACGTTAATTAAAAGCGTTGCGGTCAGCCTTGTGCCTCGCGTCTCTTCTCTTACGCGGGTTTGAAAGTGTCGCGACGCAACGCCGCGGCCGCAGCGGGTCGGGTTCAAGGATATCTAGAATATTATGTGGCGCCTAGCTTAACCTCTGACTCTTTTTATCGAATAACCAATCCGAACCTATCAAGGATGCAGTTAATTATTACCAGGGGCCGCGGAGTGTGACCACAAAGCGATAGCCGTGAGCCGAGAAACGGACAACAACTGTAAAAAGACCAACGAGAAAGGCAGCGAACCCACCGCAAAAATTCCTTCTGGGACGTTAAACAGCGACGTGAATCACCGCTTTATTCTCAAATTATATTTCGCCCAATTTCGTTCCTCCTGCATAGGCTTCGCAAGAAATTAAGGGGACCAGGATTCAAAAAATTCTACATATTCCAAAAATCAATATTTTAAATACTGAGCGATTTTTGAAAACGTCAATTTTTCGACGAGTAATTATGAACTTTGCATGAGATATGAATGATTTTTGGAGTCTGAAGAATTTGTTGAAGTTAATTTGTAAAAACGTTACGACGGGATCGTTAGCCTAGCCGGCGTTGCAAGAAAGTTTGAAAAACTTTTTCTTTTCCTTGTCGATTATCGCGTTGTAAATGTCAACGGCTCGCGGCTGGGGGATTCCCCGGGCGGGTATAAGGATCAAGCCGTGTACAGCAAGTTCGCGGCAGCGTATAGTTTGACGACGTCGTTTTCTCGATAGTAACGACCAACGGAGATTATAGTTGGTCAGAGTTTCCATCTCACCCCGACAACGGAGGGTTTTTTGCCCGCTGGAACTCGGGTCGTTTGAATAACTCATTATTTAACAAGTTTAGATAAGAAAAAAGTACCACCAATTACAGATAGCGGCCCGTTCGCTCTTTCAAGCATGTTGAAATCGAATCGGTACCGTAGTCGTGATTTGTACGCTTGGTATATAAAATTCGAAGAAAAATCTGCAATTACAATTCGTCTTTTTTTTTATTTTTGTGTTAACCGTGTCGAAATATGGTCAGGAAAGATGAGAGAGCCGAGAAGTAGTGGTAGCGTATTCGGTTACCGAAGGATGATAAATTTCAATTATAATCATTATTAAGTTCGCCGGTGGATCCGCGTCCGCGTTAAAAGCTGAACAAGAGGAAAAGAAGAGGTCCGAGGTCCGAATGAAGACGGTAGCGAAATGCCTCGCCTACCGGTGTTGGTAAGAAATCTGGAATGCTGTAGACAGCTCGTTACCAGGTAAACGAAATTTGTGAATTGACAGTGCGAGGGCTTTAAACATCTCCGGTTTAACCCTCCGTGGCAGACGAGGAGGTGCGCGGAGACTCTGCGAAAATGGTAAATTCGCTTGGGAGTCGAACGGAGCGGCGGCGGGTCCCTCGAGGTTCCCCAGGCTTCGGTAAATCATCGGACGTTTATTGCAGTTAATTACCCGGGCCGGCAGTCTGCAACGGGCCTGTTTTGCATCCACCGAGGCGCGCACACGGCGCCGTTTCTGGACAGGGTTAAAGCGGTCCTCCTTCCCGCGAGGGAAGAGAAAAGAGACGAGAGAGAAGAAAGAAGAGGAGAGAGGCGTCGCGGCAAATCGAATGTCAATTTAAATACAAGCGATCGTTCAAGTCGTTACGGACAGTGCGGCAGTTCGACTCGGAACTGTTGCCTCGAGTCAAGTCGCGTTTGTCTCTCTGTCTCTCCCCGGTATCTAATTGTACGTAAGAGTAGGTGCCGCGAGAGAAGATAAGTACTCCCGGTGTCGGGTACCGATATAGAATATACGAAGGAGGCTAACAGCTCTCCAACCCCCGAGGCCTTGTTCGGCACAGAATGAGCTCGTTTCGCTACGTCGAGCTCCGAACACCCGGGACACGCAGCTTCTTCAGAAGCCAACTTGACTTGTATACTCGCTTCGCACCTGTTTACTACCAACAATTTTTTAGCATAGATGTTCAGCAGGAAACGTAATTGTTCACACGCAAAAAAAAACACCTATCAACACTTAGTGGACTCAAAGTACTTTTCGTGTATTCGAAAGGATCAAATTTAATAGTACTTTTTGGGCATTTGGATAGTTCATAGACGAAAAGTACTTTTTGTGAGATTAAATTGTTTGGGGATGAAAGTACTAATTCTAGTTGCCTTGTTTCAAAGTACCAAAAGTGTGCGTTTGAATTATTCAGAAGCAAAAGTACCTTCTGTGCACTGGAACAAAAGCACTTTTTGTACATCCGAATTACTTGCGGATGAAGAGTACCGCTTATGTATTTGAATATTTCAAACCGGAAAGTACTTTTTGTGAATTAAAATGTGTTCAGTATAAAATAGTACTTCAAGTTGCGCTATAAGTAGCAAAACACCAAAGTACACTGTGCGTATGAATCATTCAAAACCAAAGTACTTCCTGTGTATCCGAATTATTTACGAACAAAGATCCGATCGCCGTTTATGTATTGGAATCTTCGAAACGTTGGAGTACTTTTTGTGAATTAAAATTCTTTCGAGGATAAAAGTACTTCAAGTTGCGCTATAATTAGTACATTCTAAAGTAAACTGAACTGCGATCAAATTATTCAAGAGTAAAAGTACTTTCTGTGCATTCGAATCGGTTGTTCATGTGTTTGAATCTTTCAAAAGTGAAAGTACTTTTATGTGAATCGAGATTTTTTGAGTATAAAAGTACTTTTTCGGCGTTAAAACAACACTAATCCAAAGCACATTAATATGCACTTGAATGAGTTCAAAGCAAAAGTACTTTTTGTGCACTGATACCAGTGAATTTAAACAGTAAACTTATATTATGTGCAATCGAATTGTGGAATAGAAAGAGTAACGCATCTTTTAAAAAAAAGTTTCCATTTTTTTTGTCGATAATATCTGCATAATTATTTTGCATATAGCGATAATTAGCTTGACGGGTAAACGTACCTCTTGATAAGTTCCGTCGGTGGTATAAGCCTTCCGGGAACCAGGATTTTCAAATGCTTTATCCCAGCGTTGGTGAATTCCTGTGAATAAGAAAATACATATATGCGGTTATTAGCATCAACGCGCGTTTAGTATGGTATATTAACTTTCCTCGTCGTTAAACACCAGGCTTGCTTCGCAATGGCATAGAACGCAGGCGGGAGGCCCTGTGTGAGAACTCTGACGATAAGATTAAAGGCGTGCGTACGCGGTGCTGCCTAGTCCTGTCCCGGGACCGGGGACCAGGGACCGATATAACCTGTGGAAAGGCACCTACGAATCAATCATTTACCGATAATCCGTATCGGGCGATATATAACCAACGATCTATCCGTATCGACCACGAGCCAGCTCAGAGTTGGCTAACCGCGCCGCTGCTAATTACCAGGGCTAATTATTACACAACCTTTGTTAATTATGAATAATTATAAGCGGGTGTTACGCCGTGACGACGAGGACCGGGTATCTCGGGGTACAAGGTCCTCCGCTGCCGCCCGGCCCGGCGGCTCAATCTTTGAGCCGAGAAGATCCTGAGTCTGCATCGGACTCGGACGAGGGCCCCGAAAATGAACCCTGAAAGATACTCACAACGGGCCCAACAGAGACATCTCCCCTTTGGTTGGCTCGCAAGAACGCGTGTAAATATACATATATGCATATGCGTATGCGTATGCATATGCATGAGCATCTCGGAGGTGTACCTACGGCAATATCTAACGGAAAACAGGTTCTCATTGCTTTTCGTATCACCGTAACCTGCAGCCGAATCATTTCGACGATGATACCATTACCCAAACATCAAATTTTCCCAAAGTTCAGTGAGACGCGTCAATATTTTCAATACAATTTTATTCGGAATAATTTTCGTTAATTTCGCCTAATCTGAATCAATTCAATCTAATTTCAAATTAATTAATATCGATTCGAAATAATTCATATAATTCATGTTAATTCGCATTAACCTATTCATAATTTGTATTAATACACGGACCATTGACACGTCGATTCGGCCTGCATCGACGACGGTCGTCGAATCGATCTGGTTTCGTAAATAATCGATGAATCTATTGAGAAAAGACGTACATATTTATCTGAATATGAAATGAAAGCCACTGACAGCCGCGATCGTCCTCCCCGCGACTTCTTCGTTCGTCTTGAGTCAAGACTCGGCGGGTTATATTAAACCAATTATATCCGGCTGATCGGTAGACGTGACACTGACAGCAGCGATAGGTACCTTCTTTACTCGAACTTGTCGTTATGAGAGAGAAAGACTGATACGAGTTTGCCCCATCCTGGTAGAAATTTTTATAAAACACAACGTCGTCGCATCGGCATTGGACTTTGCCTCTGGGTAACCGATCACGCCGCGATATCGTATCTACGGTGCCACTACATACATACTCGAAGGCTTCAACCCCTTAAGGTAAAGAATTAGACCCAATGACCAGGCGCTTTCGGACGTCTAATATTCCACCCCTGCTCGTATTAGGATCAGCATTTGTCACGATAGCGAGAGTCCCTGCGATGATTAAATGACTGTTTTTTTCTCCAAATTTGAACCACTATGTAGCGGCTCTTGGACAAGGCGATATTAATCGGAGATGCCGGTTCCTTTTCTCGGTTGAGATGTCCCGAGTATAACTTTATTAAGACAGAAACGGGAACACAAGCCCAGACCTCGATAGGATCTCTTCACGGTTCATTATAAGCCCCTTTGTTTTGGTCAATGAGTTTTATTTTTCCTCCCTTTATTTTTTGTTACTTGTTTTCGGGTGTCATCCCGACGACGGATCGGGGGACACCCGGGGGAGGAGCATTCATTAAGTAATCTGCTCCAATTAGGAGGGGGTGACACCGAGGAATTTGTATATTTATTATTCATGATCGTACCCTTGTTAAAATCGAAACCTTTTCTCTCTTTTTGTTTCTAGATTCTTCAGGCATGAACGAACCGTAAATCATCACCGGCGACCATTAGAAGCTCAACAATAACCTCGACACTGTCAACCCGCAATCTTTCGCCTCACGGCCTAATGCGAGGAATTCTTGTTCCAGGATAAGCCAGCCGGTCATCAGACTCGAGGTTGACAAGAATAAAAAAAAGAACCAAACTATAGTCACTATTTGGTACTGGACTAGAAATCTCACTTTCCTTACAAGATAAGCGTTCAAGTATATACATAGATTCTTATTTTATTTCGTTCAACCTGTGAGAGAATGAGGTAATAAAAAAGGTGTTCGAAAACCGACTGAGGCCAAGCTTATTAATATAATTGATCGGTCTTTGGCTCTGACAGGCCTGACCTAGAAACAGCCAGAGAGTCGGAGGCATTCGGTCGGATGGCTCTTCTCTCCAGTTTGAAAAAAAACATCGGCCAGGTTTTGTTCCCGTTCGATACATCGGCTATTCCGAAAATCTGATAACTATTCATTCACACAAATTCATTAATTCATGCATGCTCGATAAAGAGAATTTTTGAAAAATATAGAGACAGGAGAGTGAGACATTTCTCCGATATCTGGACCATCGGGGATCGGGGAATGCGGGCGCAGGTGACGATCTTGGATGTTGAACGGCCGCCTCGGTGATCCCCTCCTTCGACATTGTCGACTTAATTCGATCATCGACGAATATGAGGTAAGCACCCATCGATCCCGGTGTTACATAGCCGTAGCCCGAGAAGATATACTGCTATTGCTCTATACTTTCTCCGATATAATACGTACACCGTGTAACAGCTGAGCGATTGGATTATCTAGACGCGAGACAACGATCGATCTATACTAATCGGCGTACCTGACTAATAACAGCTTGCACAAGAGCAGTTAGCCCGGTGTAACAGGGATCCCGAGGTGTGGCAACAACACTGTGACGGGTATGCAAACGCCTGGTTAAACACTAAACTATCAACTCACCCTCTGGTCGTAGTAGCGATCCGTGTTCGTCAGGTCTATCACGTACTTGATACGCGGAATGGCTTCCAGTAACATTTTCGGGGTGAATCTGAAACACGATACGATCATCGAAACGATTCAGTTTTCAAAATGATTCTGACCCCGTTTTTCAATGTACACCGAGGAATGAATCACAAAGGAAATCTGACGTACAAAAGCCCGGAAATGTCGAACAATGTTGGAAAATGTTTGAAAATGTCACAAAACGTCGGGAAATGTTGGGAAATATGGTGTACACATTTTTGCTAGTGTTCCACCCCTCGATGTATACCATCAAACAAATTCTTCGTGTCAACGAGTCTGTGGGCATATCAGTCATCGAGGGAAGACCGCATGGCGGCTAAGGTCCGGGTCGAGGAATGGCAATGACTCGATGATGCATCGCAGGAGGAACAAGGGAATGGGAGAAATGTAAGGATCGATTTTTCCGAGTATGGGACTGCAGGGCGGGGGTGTCGGTCGGAATGGTTCCTCAGCCCCCTCGATATATCAAATAGTTTTGGGCCCATGACCGAACCGAGGAAATGAGGAAGAGACTGGCAAATGCGGCGGAGGCACGCGCATACCGAGCCCCAAGGGGCAGCCCCTTTGTCTTAACGAACCACCCCATAAATAAATACCCGACGTCTCTGACCTATTAAAACGGGGAAGAAAATAAAATCCATAAAAAAAAAGATCGTTATAAAATTTATCGAAAGGCTAATCGATTCAAAATCCACTAACGAACCGCTAATGTGATCCCCAGATTTATGTTACCCGACGTCAACTCGCGTTATACGACTGTTTAATCATAGGGGCTTCGTTTTTTTTTCTTTTTCTTTTTTTACCCTTCATCGTGGAATTGGATTTTTACAAATTTCTCAGAACTGAGAAGGGTTACAGCTTATAATCGAGGGATTCTGGAGCCAAATTTATCTTCTGCGATCGTTTGAAAATCTGTGAGATAATCAGAAGTAAGAGAAACTCACCGTTGGTCAGGCTGAAGGTTCTTGGCCACCGACTGAAACAGAGATAATAAGAGTTGAGATAGAAATGAAGAATCGGAAAAGAAAAATATGACAGCTAATGAGAGCTAATGAAATCGTGCTCGAAATAATTAATAACCCGGTATCCCATAACCCCGACTGGATTAACATGTTTCCTCAAGCAAGGCAGGGTCCATCATTTACGGAGTTGGCACTAAGACATAATCCGTTCAGGTAGTAGGCATGGGCACGGTGGTTTAAACCCGCGTAAGATACGGGGTCTCTGAAACGCGCGTCATTGCCTACAAGTTTATATAATTAATTGCGGCAAGAGCTGTCGTGCGCGCGGGTCTCGGGACGAAATGATAATTAATCACGCAAAAGGCAAGAGCGAGATGCGAGACGTCGGGGTATTTAGAAAATGAGACGCACACAACATTTTTTTCTTCAGCTTCATAATTAATAGAGGAACACATTTTTCTACGAGGATATATTCGGCATTAGCGCGAAACTCGCATTCGTACCCGAGGTTCATTGCATAATTCCAAAAGACTCAATCATCGCGGGTGACTAAGACCATAACTCCAAAGGCGCCAATTATGCCTGAGGAAATTTGTTTATTTACTTGTTTATGCTCAGCAGGATAATCAACGCGGCCTTTGAAGAGACCGGGCGAAAAAAATACGCGACTCCCCGAAAATTAGGGTTGACCGATGAATTTTTAGGCGAGCAGTAAGTAGAGTGACCCAAACGAAATGAGCTCTCGCCTAAACCCGCTCACGCTTGCGCTTGAGATCGTGTACGAGGAATGCGCGTTATTAATTACACCGTTAAACTTTCATTCGAATCATCATATGGGTGGGCTAAAAATAATTACAGGTTTACAATCGAGCATTGCGATTGGTTGGGCGGGTATATCGGAGGTGAGAGAATCTCGTGTAGCCGCGATACGTGGCTTTTGAATATTGGTCGTGCCATGGTTTGGTCACATTAATAATCACTCCTTGCCTTGCTTTTCGGTTCGTGCTCGAACGAGAGACCAACGTAGTAATCGTAGCATCGCGGCCTGGCTAGCATAGCTGAATAATCTATGTCCATGAGAAACTCACCCGGGAGAGCTTATTTACTGGTTCTTTCATCTCGCGGCATCAACGGCGGCGCGTTTCGCCACCGATACACCGCGTCGAGGTGAGACGTGGTGCGGGATGGAAATTAATCGAACTTGATCAAATCAGGGTGACGAGCGTCGACGGAATATCAACATCCCTGACATTTCCAATTTTCTCGGTTGAAAATTTGAATTTTCCCGGGAATTTTGGAACATAATTTACCTATAAGCAACACGATTTTTGAATTCGAAATCTTTATGGCTGGAACAATAAAAGTTTTCGTTAAAAAACGAAATTGGCTGTTTTATTCTATATCGACTCAATTGCCAATTGTTTATGAATTATTGCGTTTCCAATCAACGATTAGTTAAGGATTGTTCAATATTTTGACTTCAAAGTAGGCTATTTTTGGCTTGAATTTTCCGACGAAAACGTGTTCGTACGGCGCTCCAAGGATCACAAATTGTGAATCCAAAAATTCGAGCGTTATAATTGAAATGGGAAGATTTTCGAATCAGATCAATTTTCAAAGATACCAACAAACATTTCAATTCAAAGAAACTGAGGTAACTCTGGGATCAGCGCGAGATTTCAGGTTTTAGAAAATTGTACAAGAAATAGGTAAAAATTTGAAAAATTCAAGGAAATTTCCCGGTTCTTCCAGATTTCCCTGACACAGACACCCCGAATTAGACCGAGGATCGGATGAGTGCAGGTTTAATTGGGTTCGCGATTTTTCTCAAGAAAGTGAGTGAGGACTCGAAGATGGTTTCTGGCCGAGGGTCGTGCCGGTGTCGAAACGTAAAACGTCGTAAGGTCGAACCGTCGAGAGAGCAGCTCGTAAATTTATCCCAACGACGACGTGCAATTGAATTTTTGTCGAAGAATTCAAAGTGCCTGTCACACACTTTACGTTTGGCAGATGTGCGAAGTGCGACCGTTTCTTTTCTCGGCGTATTTGCATACCTTTATGATTGAAAATAAGGATTCAAAAGACGAAAGGAAAAAAGAGGATCAGCGGACCAGCGGACCAGCGGACCAGCGGACCAGCGGGAGATAGAAATCGACGTCCGTTCCGCAAATAGACTCGGGAATTATGGTAGCTGGACCGAGCGATCACGATCGTCAAGGACCACGCTGACACAGTTCCGCGGAAGTCGTGTGACCGCGACCCCCGACCCCGGCAGCCTCGAGTCAAGAGGCGTATACCCTATCGCTCGGTATCGGTAACAGGGATCAATTTGGCGGCTGCGAGGACATTGCTGGAAATATTACAGCGGCTGAGTTTATGACTCCGGAGTCACGACCAGCCCCGTGTACCGAGGGTATTTTTAATCTGCGACGTTTCTCGCTTTTCGAGACCGCGAGATCGATGCGCTGATACCCTGACGCGGGTTGCGAAACTCGCTTTTCAGTGACGAGCGCTGAATTCACGCGTATTTGCACTCCGCGGGCAGACGAGTCGGGAGGGCAGTTAAAAGATTTACAGCTTTCTCGAAGGGAATGACCATTATGCTCGCGGATATCTTGCCCGAAGGGAGCTAGTTGGTTACGGAGGAGCTCCGGGTCCAGCCTCGGCCCACCTGCGAGATTTACCTCCCGCCCGGTGCGCGCGTCCACGATCCTTCACGCGCGTTGATTCTACTATTCAATTTCACGATCCTTAGCCTAAAATATGACCGTACCTAAATCAGGATTATCGAACGCCGAGGAGAAGCGACCATTGTGCACGGGATTCACCACGCGGCGCCTCCGCATTATAGGACCGCTGTGACGTACCCCTGCCGCAGGACTCGGAGACAAACCTCGAAAAACCGTCTCAGCATTGAGGGGTGTACACCGGTATGTCTTGAATCATGCTGTACCGGTCCCCTTGAATCCATACGCTTGTAGGAACGTAAAGTACGATCGCGATCCTTCGATACATTTTTTATCGACGAAACGCAATATTTCCTGGGTTTCTTTTGCCCCGAACCAGAGGTCAGAGGCCACGAGCACACGCACAAATTCGGGATGTGGATGTCGCGGGGTGACGTTAAATCATACTTTGCACCGTAAACTTAAGAGCCTCGAAGTTTCTCATTTTTCGAAACGATCGGTGCCTATCGGTCGATCCGTCTCCGCTCGTTGCGAAAAAAAAAGTCTCAGGACTTTTACAGCGGGACAATTTTTATATTTCTTTTTCGCGGACAACGTGGGCGTTGGCCAGCGGTAGGCAAAGTACCGGAGGTATTTATTGGACGTAAATTACACAAAGCGTGAGAGAATCTTGCGGTTTTTTATTCTTCTCGTTATTTCCACCGATATTTTCTCGGACAGTCGGACTACGATAATTAATGGGACAAGATATTTTCCCGAGTTCGGGGTACTTTTAATTACCGGAGTTATCGGCGACGGGATCGGCACGGAAGGCCGGAGGGATGACAGACGGACGGACGGACGATTCTCGGGGTACATAAATAAGATTGGAAGTGCAGTAAGAAAGAGGGCCGCTCCAGGAGTCTCTTGATCCCGGGACCGACGCCGCAGGATCCCCCGCGGCTCCCGAGCTACCATTACAAGGAGCTTCCAGAGTCGTAGAGTCCTCGCAGAACGTCGGTCGAGAATATCCGAAAGTCAGCTGCGCGTCTCCGCGAGCAACAGATGGCGGTTCCGAATACCAGAAGGTCCGAGCTGCTCGCGCTCGTGGCAATAAACTCGTTTGAAGTATGTTTCCTTGATGATATCTTCAAAATTGTAATGACCAAATTCAACGGCACAATGGGACCACCACGGGGCCTCGAGGGCCTGGACTTTACCCGGAGCGAATTCAGGAAAAATTAATTTATATCCCGGATTGGGCGAGCGGGCGGACTGGGAAGATAACCGGCTGAGACCGGGAGAAAGGGACAGGCGGCGATTCCTCGCCCACCCTTTTTCCACTTTTCAACTCACGAAACGATATCTTTGAAATCGTAATCGGTCCGCCATTGTGCCAGGAGTTCGTTCCATTCGGCTGCCACGCGGGAGTCTATTTAGGATTTGGAAAACTCGATTATCACAAAAGTACAATAAGTAGGTACGAAACCATCTTCGGTCAAAGATTGATGATCCGAAGGAGGCGATTGTGATGCGCGCGTGCACGACGCCGAAACTCATAATGGTCGATTTTTTGAAGGACCCGAAGGAAGCGTTTAACGGAAAAGAGAGGAAACGGTGAACCAGCTAATGAACCCCAGTCGTGACATAACGCGGGGTGAAATATGGGATAATAGAATTCGTGATACAGCCGTTCCCGAAGTGCTCCACTTAAAACCCGATGTGCTTGACCGCGGACCATCGCATCTGTTTCCCTTTTTATTTCAAGATCTCACAGATACCGCGTCCTAGTGGTTCGAATTTGAAAATTATTAGTCCTTGATTGTGAACGGAGGAAAATTCTTGTACCAGAAACCCGAGGGGGAAGTAACTCGTTCTCAATAGCTCGTGAAATAATAAGAAATAACTGAGAAAATGAACGAAATAATGAAAAATCACCGTGGAAATAAATGAAATGAAGAGAAAAAAAGTAATTGTAAAGAAAAAATAATTAGATCGCAATGAATGAAATAATTTGAATTATTTTTAGTCAAATTTTTAGTCTATTTCCCTCTCAGAAAAATCAGATTCGTGTTAGAGGATGAAAACCTTTCTCTTTCTGTTTCCCTGTCGACCACGACCACGCAATTCATCCAAATTCCGAAAGTCGTTACACAATGACAACAGATTTCTCGGTGTATCTGTAACGTTTTGGCGTTAGCGGAAACTTTTCTTCTGTTTGGCGCTAGTAATGGGCGTATCCTGGTCCCTGGAGCGAGGATCGGGGGCAAAAAAAAGGAAAGAACAAAAAACAAAAAACAAAAAAAGTAACCGAAACTCGGTATGAGAAACCGAAGAGTGGGCAAGCGTCCGAGAAGAAACAAACATTTGTTTAAACGGGCCCGACAAGTCACGACCGTAAATGCTCGAGGGTCGTTCATCTTTCGGTTTTCTCGTGCTGGCGGTCGCTCGTTAATATAATGTATTCTCACCCCCGTAGCTAAAACAATCAGTGTCGGGTCGTTTAAAAACGTCCAACCCGCAGTCCCCGGTGGACGTTATGTTCTTCAATGAAGCCAGCCTTCATCCTCGTTACCAAATCGTAGAAATTTGAAGCGAAATGGCCCCGAGACAGGCGCCACGCAAATACCAATAAATATGAATCCTTCCGTCGCCCACGCGACGCGGACGCCACCTTGACGTACCTACGATAAACGCGCGCTGACAAGAGAGATGATACGCATTATATCGATGTCGCAACATTGTAGTGGCGAGGTGCGGGCGGCGCGAACACCTAGACGACGGGATGAGGACCTGGAAACCAGCTGGTCGTCCCAGCACGAGAGAGCGGTGATCTCCATGTAGGGAGAAGATTGTCGCCCAAAGGTCAGAACGGAGGTCGACTAAGGTCATCCAGGGTCGCGTGTACCGCGTGTTGTTGCGTCACCCGGCTCATCGACTGTCACAGTTTCCACGCGATACCGCATTCCGAAAATCGTCATCGAATGATATACGACACCGTTTCGAGGCTCCCTCCTCCACCTGGAAGCACGTGTTGCTCGAAAGAGAGAGAGAGAAATTTTGTGAATTTCTCCATCGAGGATAATAAGCGAGGATAATGAATTTTCTACTCGGGGAAAAAAGCTGCTCCCATAGAATCGTTTCGGGCAGGTGAAAACGACGTTGTGTGTCCCGTGGGTACGACAGGGTCAGGCCCCGAAGAGGAGGACCCCCCGACGCGAGGAACCCGCCCCTAAGATATTTTTAATTTTATTACAGTCTGTAATATGGAAATTTCCCGGTCCCATTATTAGGTGTGAATTGAATTATAGCGGCAGTCCACGGTCGCATTTTTTATACGTCTGGAAACACGGATTGTACCTCGTATTCATGTTTATTCAGAGCTTATAGAAGCTGGGGCGTCTCTCCCAGCGCCAGCTCGCCCTTAACTGACCGCTAAATCTGAATTCCCGACGATTGGCCAAGAACGGGAATCTCGTGTCCGGTAATGCGCACCAGATGGTTCAGATCATCTGGCACCGGCCCGAAACGCGGAAATGGAGGGAAAAAATAGATAGAGAATCGATGCTACAAAATAGCGAAAATAAACTCAAGTATCGGCGTTATAGTTATTTATCCTCAAAAAATACAATAAAACTGCCAATCTGGGTAAACATCGTTGAAAAGAAACGCTTCCGCTTTGTGTCGGTTCGGTCGCGTCACAAAAGGAGCGGGTGTAATAAATTTAACAATTTTTCCACACTCGACCGCCGCAGCCCCCGGGCCGCACAGCTTCGGTATACCGGATTTTGTAAACATTTTGACAATCGGAGAAAGGTGGTGGAGCAGCCGCAGCCATGAGGAAAAAGAACGCGTGACGTAAAGCCGTGTTTCGGGGCCCAGGGGGTGAAAGAGCGAAGGGGGCAGGTGAAGTGAAACCGCGATCGCGCGCCTTTCAGGGAAAATTTATGCCCCTGAAGCATAAAGAGGCTCAGGGTGAGGTGGAAGGCATCGAACGCCAACGACCACGATGCGTGACGTGCGGCCCGATACGCAAATACTCACGTAGGCAGAAGCCGCAGTTTCAAGAATGGTCCACGAAACGGACCCGGGTCATCGTCACCTTTGGGGGTGTGGCGCCGGCCGTGAAATGAAATTACGTCGATGATCAACGCTAACCTGACCCAACCTCTTGACTTTTATATAAAGTCGTTCGGTCGAACGGGGGATAGAAAAAAAGGTTTCGGGTAAAAGGATGGACCGTGACCAATTGGGACCACCACCTACTGCAACGGTGTGACCCTCGAATTCTTTTATGACAAACAGCAAGATTCCGGTCCGCGACTACGGGCAGAACTCGCATAGCCCCGCCGCGGCCTCGGAGATTCTGAGGTGCGATTGTCTAACGAACCCGTGCAAAATGAGACCGGCGAAACACGATGGTCCCTCGGATAAGGGGCTGCTACCGCGAGCGCCGGTTGAACATTCGGCTTCCTTGACCGGGCAGCAGCGTCGCAGGGTCCCGTCGGTTCCCGGAAAGGCGAGAGAGCGAGATGTAGATGCGAGAGAGTCGGACCCGAGGGACAACCGCGTCCAGGGTCTTTTCATCTAGCCAAGATACCGAGAGAGTCAGAGTCGGAGTTGGGCGTCCTTCGTATCTGATGCGACGAAATGGACGAGCAACACCGACACTAAACTAACAGACAAAAGTGTCCTCAATCCTGTCCGCCACCTCGGCCCTTGTCCGCTATCACGAGCATCATAATATCGTCGAATGATGATGCGAATTATGGGTTTGTGTCTTCGGAGCTGGCGATGGGAACAGATTCCGAAATTACAAACTATCTTTATCTACACGGCTCGAGTAGATGTACCGTACAGTATCTCAAATGAAAACAATTTTTATATACCATGGAACGAGCGATAGAGGCGAGGGAGTAGGAGAGAAGAGGTGAGGCGGAGAGTCGCGAGGCGGTACGTAATGGGAGAAAGTCAGCTTAATTGTACGGCTAATGTTTCGGATAAATCTGACCTCTGGCGACCGTACGTCAAAAAATAAGAAGAAGATATGGAAAATGAAGAGAGAAGTGTTTTAAAAAACATAAGAAAACGGGATAAAAATAAGGAATTTGTGGAAGCCGTGGGGACGTCGGAAGTCGAGATCGCGAGATTAGCGTAATTAAAGATAATGCGGGAAGCCCTCGGTACCGCGTGAAATACTCTTCCTTTCCGTCCGCGCACCGCTAGGCGATCAAAAGACGTCGCGACGACGCCACCGGACGTCAAGCGGCGCCCGGAATGTAAATCCGCCCCCGCCACACTGGCACACTCGCTGGAAAACCACCGGTACCATACATCATCGGTTTTAGTAACTGACGTTTACGAGATTTCATCAATGCAATCGTCTGTCACATAAGTTTTACCCTCGGGGTGAGCGAAGATCGTGAACGTACTTTGTCAGAACTTACGCGGTCAAGACGGGATCCAAGTCGAAGTGTCGATTTGTCAGTCTTTGTCTGACGATATAATCGGCGTAATTCGATACGATTATCGAATCGGAATAGCGCGCGTAGCCGGGATGAGGCGCCAGGAAACAAGAGCCGAACGAAACAGAGGAAGGACGACATTGGCTCCCGCGATAAGATCTCCGGTGATATTTCACAAAGTCATCGAAGTTGTTCGCCAAACTTGGGCATAAATAACCTCTTCGAAAAAGTTTTCGACCCTGTTCGGTGTTCGGGATGCGTGGGTTTGATCTACCGGGGTGAGTCCGTCGCTGTCTGTATCCGAGAACCGAAGGAAAACACCCCCGCAGGGCGCTAAGCAAACACTTACCATTGCTAATCGAGCCGCGCGACCGCCCCGCTTCATGGAAAAACAATAAATCCGAAACGCCAGGGCGTGGCGGGTGCGGTCTCTTCTTCTTTGCGGCAACTTATCTCGTCCTCTTTGCTATGCATTGCGGCATGACCTGCTGCAATACGATGGACCCGACGGCCTACTTAAATACCAAAATAAGAGGCAAAGGATGAAAGCGCATTGTAGGCACATAAACGTCAAACGTGTGTCTTTTGTGTTTCTTTCTCCTGCTTGATTTTCTCCTTCTTCTCCATCTTTCTCTGTCTTCTGTATTCAAGTTTGAAGACCGGCTATAGCTGCTCGTGCCGGGAAAAGGCGGAGCGCGTTTACCCACCCGGCCGTTTGTCTCGGTCACAGTTTTCGTAATTGAGAATATTTTATCTACCATATTAAATCCGATTCCACCGATTAGCAGATAAGGAATCTTGTTTACTCGAGGAATACTTATAACCTCTCTGACTATTATGAAATCTTAGAAGCTTCCATCGGTACCTGTTTTACGCTTAGAGAAACTTTGATGAAACACTGCACGAAATTGTCTTCCTCTTTCAGAGGAGAGCAAAAGTTTCTCGTCGGAAACTTGAAGGAAGTAGACCAGGTGAGGTGTACAACAATACTGGTATTACAAACAAACAATAAACCCGTGAATATAAGGAAATTTGTGAATAGGCCGCGACATTTACGCCCCCCTCCTGATACTAAACTGATATTAAACGATGCTTAAATCATCTCTTGATTGCGAGTGACGCGTTTAAGCTCTATGACTCTCGATTATTGTCCCTATCGTCGTAAAATACTCCCACTATATGAACCACAAACTCCATGACCTATGCGCTGGACACCGAGCGGAGCGTCCGCGCCTCAAAATGTCTTCACCGTACAATTTCTCGACTAGAAACGCAGAGGAGATTGGAACATTCGCGATTACGGAAAAAAATGTCGTTCCTCCAAGGGAAAAATTAAAAAATTGACGCGTCAAGCCCGGATTGACTTATTTTCCCATCGCGTTCATCGTCTACCTCTGATACAACACCTCGAATTTCATAACGTTTGTAGTTTTGTCGTCGATCCAACGTATTTCGTAATATATAAATTTCTCATGACTCGCGGTGACTCGACGCCGAATCACATATCGGTGGTGAAATCGAGTGTTTGTCAGATGAATTAGCGCCTCCGCGAGTACAATGCGGCGTGCAGCTGCTCGCTGCATTAATTCATCAAGGTATATTCGTAAGCCGTAAAGCAACGGAGACCGTGAACCGAGGCCGAAGGTCCTGGGACCCCGGCGATCGACGAAATCGAAATATTTCTCAAATTTTGCCTCTAATTCTTTGCTGCATGTGGAGTGTTCGGACTCAGCCGGCGTCGCGAGCTCGTTGGACGAGGTACAAGGCCCGAACCTCCCGGCAACCTGTCTGATTAATTCCGTTATGATAACCCCGGAATGCGCGCCGTACTCCACCCTCTCTTCTCTCACACCGGGGCCGACGAGAACCTTTTCCTTTTCCTTTTCCTTTTCCTTTTCCCAAACCGAGAGTTGGAGCGGCGCCGATGTCCCACCGTGGGGAGTACTTTTCTCGAGGCGTTGCGTCGCTTTGGTCGCTTCGGACAATGTTTTACGTTCACCACCGCGAGTTTAATTGCACCTCAGCCGAAAAAAGATTGTACTCAAACTCTCGAGGATTAGTTCGGGTGGCGCTCCGGGGTTATTTCTGCACGAAAGGAATATTAATGCGAGGACGCCACTCGGCGGACAGTCGGCCTCGAGGAAGGATGGATCACCTCTCGACGTGGGTGATATCTGTATTTCAACCCCCGGGCCTCTGCGAGCGCAGTTTCAGATCTCTATCGAGCAAACTTCTCGGTTACACCAGGCCTTCCCTTTCCGTCTCTTCATTCTCATTCCCAGTTTAAATTTCGTGCAGGGCTTTAAGATCCCCCCTTTCGACGTTGCAAAAAATTAATCGCCCGATTACACGGTTAGTTAACGATGATTTGATTTACACGGCAGGATCGCGTGGCACCGGGGCAGTGATGCACTCGCACAGTTAGGTTAGGTACCTGGTACATGGGAAACTACTTTTGGTCCGTATAGACACAGCGCATAGAACGCATGCGTTACAGGCATATCTCTCCGTCGAGACTTGAAACCTTAAAGGTATAATTATCGAAGCAAGCGTCGGGGTCGTTCGATGTGACCTCAAACATCCGCGCCAGTTTGATTTATCGACCGATTCGTGTAATTAAACGAAAAGTTTAGACGGGCCCGTGGGCCTCGTAAGACCCGGCTTCACGTTGGGACCGGGGACCGAGGCAGGACCTCGACATGGGTGTCCGAGTGCGTTCGAAGCTCGAGTCCCAGGAATTGCAGAATTTTTCGAGGCCAAGGACGTCGTGCGACGATGGTCAAGCGCCGATCGCCATCGGATATTTGAAAGAGGAAAAACTCAGTCTTATGTAATGAGCGTCTGTTAATGTTTAGCGGTGAAAGAAGCGGCTCGGAGGTGACTATTAGCCGGCTATTAGTACGGCCTGACAAGTGTGAGTTGAATATGAATGAAACTTTTAAATTACAACCTATAGAGGCGCCCGTAGGCAAACAGCAGGTATTATAGGAATAGAGCGAGCCGCGAAGTGTCTTATGCGTGGTTTTGTGTTCTTTGGATGATAAACTCTGTGATTATACCGTTAAGAAGATCTGGAATAGTCGAATTGATTGAAAAATTATTGAGTAATTGGCGGTTGAACGAAGATCTGCGAGAGAAAAAGGAAAACACAAACTTGGGATAACATTTTATTGATTTTTCATTGAGTGTCTCAATCGATAAGTGATCCCCGTGTATCGGTGATAAATTCATTGAATCGGTAGTAAATATATATAAATTTATAAAAAGTATCTCCTCCTTTAGTTTTAGCAATGATTAAGCTGATAATTTACTGCCGAATAAGAAATCTCAAGTTTCCCATGTACCATGTTAAAAACCTGTTTCCAGCTTTCGGATGGGAATAAATTTTTAAGGATTATTGTTCAAGGTGTATATACCGAGCGGAATAAAGATAAGAGAAGCAAATTAAACGGAAAAATATAACTTTATAGCCACTAAACAGAACATTTACTCATCTACTACACGTCTCACTGTCTTCGCCTCAGTATTTTCACTGAAATCGGTTCCACCTGAGAAATACCGATCTACGAATTACAGACTCCACGCCTCTACTCGGTACCACCGTACATCCTGCGATACCCACGGAGGTCTCTCCTGCTGACGTTTATTGATCTTTAGCGATCAGGCGAGCGAGTCAGCCGATCGTTTAGCCCTTGTATCGCGATCCCTGCAACCCCATTTCTGGGGGATCGGGTCGTTTTAACGATCTTCGAAGATTCTTTTACGATTTTCTCTCGCCTCGACGGAGGTTCTTCTGGGAAATACGAGGGGTGAATCACTGGCAAAAATGTGTACACCATATTTTTCCCACATTTCCCGAAATATCCCAACAATTTCCAACATTTCCCGAGATTCCAGGCCTTCGTACACCAGATTTCCCTTGTGATTCACCCCTCGAGAAAAATATAGAGGATACAATTTTTGCCAGCGATTCACCCCCCGGTGTATGAATAAGTATAGACAATGTTACGCGCGCGGCTATCAGTATAAACGCGGAAGGATGATAAATAACCGAGTCATTAATCCATTCGGACAACAATAACGAGTTAAGCCCTAAATTATGACTCCTACGATTAACAGTTACTCCCGCGCTGCACGCGGATGAGGAACCTGGAAGCTGGGTACTGATACCAGCCCGCGGTATGAAGAGAGTTTGACGGGGGTCCGTTCGCGACCACGTGGTCTTCGGTGTGACGGTACCTACAGGGATAGGCTGCGGGATGTAGGTAGCTAATAAACCCGGAGACGAGCAAGATAAATGTCGTGTGGAGCCACGATCCTAAGAACCAATTGATTATTATCATAATCCTCGTTATGCCTGACAAATCGTCGGATTATATTCGTTCCATCTTGCCGCGCGGCTCAAGCTCAATTCTCTCAGAGGCTTTCGAGGGGGAGAAAAAATTACTCGTTACACACAGGAATTCAAAGAGCGACTCGACTTTGCGGGCACCGGTTGATCGGAAGAAAACCGAATCGATGAATCGAGAGTACAAGTTGAGAAAATATGTACGCCATTGTGTCTATGCTAATGTCCTCGACTTCTTCTTCTCGGGGAACGTGAGCAAAGGTAAAGGGAAGGGACATGTGCCACATTTGGTGGACAAAACGTGGGCCCAGCGCTCACGCGAAATCTCAATAAATTTGAGGAACCCGCAACGGTGAGAATGTGTACCTGAGAAGAATAAAAGAAATGATATACCTGCCTACGCTACGAGGAATTTATGGGAATTCGCTCGCGACCCTAAGCGTTCCTGACACACCACGTGAAATCATAGGTCGATTAATTTATACGAGAAGAAAAGGGGGAATCGTCACTAAATCAAAGGTGCGAGTCTTTCTTCTGCCTCCTGAGCAAGATGGAAGGATAGGGGTGCGATAAGATCGCGGAATCGTCAGAATGATCCGGAACAACGACGGAGACGAGGCCGAGGACGCGAAGACGCGAGTACGCCGAACCCCGGGAGGTGGTGAGTAGAGAAGCCCGCGAGATCCGATATCAATCGAGAACCCAAATTGGTGTATTGTTGCCGGGGCGAAACCCCCCTCGCGTTATAAACAAGCTTGATGTATGCGCGTCCGTTCGAAAAACGCCGAAGGCCTCCGGATCTCACCGTTCTCCAAGAAAGTTATCCTCACGCTCCTCCTCGTCGTGATCTATCGCGCTCACGCTGGGCTCAACGAGTCGTTATTGAAATATTGGGATTTCTCATGGACACCTAAACGCAACCCGTACCTACGCCGCGCCAGCCGTGGTTCCCTGACGTCTCAATACGAAGCCACCAGAGGAATCGAATCGCATCGGTCGTAATGAATATATAATTGAACGATTCATTACTTGACCGAGTGAAGATAACATGTTAATGATTACCGAGGATCTTTAAGGCACGAGGCATTCGCGTACCCTTAATTGATGAGAGAACTCATTGCGGAGTTTCGCGGGGCATAAACCATTTTTATACTTCACCTCGGCTTCGATACCCATGCCCGGGCGTCTCATTAAAATTCGACTCCATGCCTGCTAATTGTGTACGGCTGGTGCAGCAACGAGTTGCAAAGCCGTTTCTTGCGGGTTACGAATTAAATATCTCCCAGTTTCTTTTTCCTCTCTTGGGGAAATGATGGAAAGCTGAAGAAAAAATAATGGAAAAACTAGGCTCGTAAAAGTTTTTTGAAGGCGAAGGCAAAGGCCCATAAGTCGTTGTAAATTGAAAAATAGTGTTTAAAAAAGGCGCTAATTGAATTTGGCAGGGGTCTCCGAGGCTTTGCATAAAACAAGGTGCGATGAATTTGAAATTGTTAGCTCCGTCGACTCGTGGGCAAAGAGGGTCTCGTGGAGATCGGGGTTCCCGTCGGAACGACGGGGAGTCTTTCCTCGTTAATAGGGCCGAAAAAAAATCTCGTGGGTTCTCTATACACCGAGCATATAATACGAAGAAGAAGAAGAAGGAGAAGCATTTCTCGACCAACGATTAAATCGGTCGTATCTTTTCGGACCGCATATGCATACCTCGCGCACCTCGAGCAAAAATATTCTTGACAAAAGAATTATTCTCCGTTTGCTGCCGTTCCTACCTACTGCACCGCAGCACTTATGCATACATAACCCGCGAGATATCGAAGGCCGAAACCTCGCGTGTGATTTACGTCGATGTAAATCAATAACTTGAGGCCCGTGTCGACGGGCCGTCGAAGAGTTCGCGTGAATATAAAAAAGATAACTTTGGACCAACCGAACGGAACCGGTGACACGGTTATTGAAAATTTAAACGACGATGTCGAAAGGTGTTGACTTTGAACTGTACTTTCCGATATTTAAGGGATCGTTGGACATTCCTTAGATTTTTATTCTTATGAAAACAGATAGAGTAAACGGTTTCTGACCCCTGGACCTTTATCTCAGGAAAATAATTGCCGAAGAGGAAAATTAAACCATTCAATGTACGCTATAGTCGAAAATCTGATACAAAAAGGCATTATTGGTGACTAAAAGTGATTGCAAAGTTTGTCATGCGGCGAGAAGGGGTCAAATACCGGTTCCTTTCCTTACCGAGGAGCTGCGCTAGGCTCGAATAAAAGATTATTATTAAGCTATTCATTGACTTAAAGATTGGAAAGATGATCGTTCCTCGGCTAATAAGTATCGATTCATCCAATGAAACCCGTCATTGCCGATTACATGTTATTCTCCCTGATTTAGAAGAGAATAACCTCAGCTGAAAATTGTTATTGCGTCGATTCGTAGCCTCCTCGTTTACTGGAAAAGGGCTCGGATCGCGGTATCTCGATATTCGCACAGACTATAAAATAAATCTTCGGTCGAATCGAACAATATCCGAAGGTGTGCGTCGACGACGTTTAAATTTAATCTCGAGGTGCAGAGGTTCCCGCAGTTTTAAACTCCGAACCGCGCCGCGACACACCTTTTAAAACGTCGTTCGTATATAAATTTCGCATAAAAGGTTCGATTTCTTATTAAATTCCATCGACTGCGGGGATACAAGCAGCGCGATAAAACGACAGGGGTCAGTGGCCAGTGGCATCCCCGCGGTCCGTGGGTACCTGTTGCCTCGCGAGGAGCTCCGGAGCTCCGGAGCGCTAAGGGCGTAGGGGGCGAAGCGGAGCGAGGGCGGAGGTGGCCGAACGATGGGGCATCGGAAACGCGTAAATCAAACGGAAGAATCGTGACAACATTAACGCACTTTCGGTGGTTTACGATTCGTTGAATCCGGCGCCGAGGTCGGCCCGGCGGGGGTCGCAGATGAAAAGAACCGACGCAACCGACGGGCAGTATTTTCGGTTATGCGCTATAATTCAATATTTCAGTGTTCAACGTTCAACGGTACGCGGACTGCAGCTCTTCTTGTTTTCATCTTTTTATCGCTTTTCATTATCATCTCTCCTTTCGTATACTACACACGATTTATAATCATCTATCCATTACCATTCATTTCATACATTTTGACTCACTCACCTCTTTCAGCGGAACTTTGAACGCGACGATCTTAGTTCCCTCGATTACCTCGCCGTAAGGCTTGTACGGCAGCCATCTGAAAGTTTATTCCAAACAAAAACGGCGTTAATCTTGGTTTTTTCATAAAAAATCGAGAACAATAAACGCGACTTTCTCTGTGAACATCGGGGTTTCCCCGATGATGATAATCATGATCGAATCGCACGTGCCTCTGTTTACTTCGGGTGGCGACATCGCTCGTCGTTCATCGGAACTACCGTGACGACCGTCGGTAAAACAGCGACCGACGATACCATAGGATGAAAACCTCGATTTTTTGTAATTTCTGATTATTTATTATTATTTATAATCCCCGCTAATAGTAGCGGAGCGAGTCTCGGTAGCACTTGAATAAATACAGCGATCCGTTGGTTCTTTATGATACCCGTAACCTGTTGAAATAGCACCAAACAGCTGCATGACATCATAACCTAAAATCGAGTTCGACCTCCATTTTCCCTCCCGTAAGCAGGGTCTACATTGTAATAAATGGTCGGACGGATCAAAGGAAAGAATTTTGCTTACTTGTCGGGCAGTGATCTCGACATCGCTGTACTTGTATTTGGGATCGCGATCTCTTACACAATTATTAGCATCACCATTCACCAAAATATAACCACACTTCCGGACACGCTAGACACGCACACACAGCCGAACCGCCTTTTTAACGTGCTTCGTGACGCGAATCGAGGTATCGAACTTCGACTTCTCGAATCGATATTCGACCAGTGGCGTCGAATCGTTCGAATCGCGTTACAAATTCAAATTCGAATATCGTCGAATTTCGCTATATCTATTACCAGCGTATACTTGGCAGACCAAATTAACCAATCTGAAAATGAAGGTTTCCAGTAATTTGGAAATTATTTGGACAAATTTAGAAAACTAACAATCAGTAATTAGTAATTAACAAAAATTGATGAGGCGTATATTTGGCACATAGGTCGACCGATTTCACTGTTCTTCCGATGAATCGACTCTAAATAATGTTGACAATCGATTGAAAGATATTTCATTACTTGGAAAAGAATTTTTAGGTACTGTAATGTGGCAAATTTCTACCCTGTTACGAGACCAACGCCTCCACCCGTTATTTTATTCTTTTTCCATTTTTCTGGCCGTGGACGCAGGAAAACCGGACGAGAAGTCGCAAATGTTCGTTTCCAAAAATTATGGTTACCAGTATATTACCTGCCTAGGCCAGTAAAGTAAGAAAAGTCTCAGATCACATGTAATTGTTGGCCGAGGCGAAGCCGAATCTGTTCGACGTATAAACCTAGAATCTCCCTAGGGAGATAAATTCTTTATTCACGGTCTTTTGGTCGGTACGGCAGAGCAGACTGGTAGATAAATTCTTTATTCACTGTTTTCACTCCCACAGCGGGAGTAGAAACTTCTCGGTCGGTAAAACCGCTCTTTGGCCCCCGAAAATAGATAGCGAAATCGGCCTTACCGGTCATGTATGGAATAAATATTATTATTATTAATATTATATCGTTGCACATTAATCAATAGTTTGAGACATCGCATTGAATTATGTTATCACTTTTCATCCACCAGATAGGAAAATTCATGTGAAATTGTTGTCAATTATAATAAATGAACAAGAAAATTAACAAAAATAATATGATTTATTAATTAATTCTTCTGTTTCATTGATGGTAGAAATTGGACTAAAACAGAAAAAAAACCATGATCAGAAACTGCCGAAATTGAATAGAAAAAATATTCCATTTTCCAACGATATAGATTTTCGTTTTTATTTCTTTGGAATTGAAGAAGATTGATAAGATTTTTGTCTATATCTCCTCTCTTATTCATTAATCTCAAAGTATAATTTATTCAGCTCGTTGGACACTGCACATCGCCTTCATTTCTCGATTGCACTTTTAATACTTCTTGCAATATTCTCTTCTCCAGGTCGATAAGCGCGGGTGGTTTCTTGTACTGAAATCAAAGATCAGAATATAAAACAGAGAAAATTCATTCATTTTCTCTCCCGAACGGCTATGAACCAAACTAGTTCCCTCGGCTCTGATCCCTCACCGTTATGATTAGAGTATTGAACTGATGCGTGAAGGAAATTCTTTCCGTCTCCGGCTTCAGCCCGGCTCTGTCCAGGTCCGGGACGACCAGCTTCTTGAAATACTTTTTGTTGCTCGTTCTGACTGTGATCGTTCTGTCGTCCTCCGCAGTCACGGAATACACTTCCTTCGGGTATGGCAAATTCCTTATTCTCCACTCCAGAGAGACTTTGGTGATTCTTCTCGAGACGAACGGCTGGAATAAAGAATTCTCCCTTCAAACCTGTTGCAATGATTCCGACACCGAGCACCTACCGCGCTCGAACTCTCCCTGATGCCAGAGACTTCCAGATTATCTTGCGCTTTGGGCTCCGGGTCCCCGACCTCGACGACCCAGCCCACGTCCTGTCCCAGCTTCCCCTTTTCCCTCCAGGCTCTCCGCATCAGGACGTTGGTGTCCAGGTGGTATTCCTCGACCATTTCTTTCCCGTTTTCCATGAGGAAGTGGACTTTCCTTTTCCCTGTGTTTTGAGGATGGTTCAAATTTGACGTTTGGTGGTTAGTTCATCCACGTGTTGATTTTGTCGTTACGTCGACGATGTCATTGGCAGAATATTTTTGAGTTGAGGTGGTTTTTGCGGGAAGTTGATATTCTGAGAGGGTGACAACCCGGTTCGCTTACCATCTTGGATAATTGCTGTTTTTTTCGCCTCTTGTATCGACTTGAACCACTGCTCCGCCGCCATTTGTAAATAATCTAGTCGTTGATACTCCGTTGCTAAGTTAGATGCGCAGATTCGTGGAGGTGGGTGATGAGTGTACCTCACGACGCTCCTGTGTGTCTGGTTGCCGGTCGGATTGCGGTCAGGCGCGATGAATAGTAATTCAAAAAATCCTTGGATAACGTATCTTTTGTTTCACATCTTTTGAGTTTTTCTACATCACTAATTGATCCATTTATCCATTCGATTAAATTTCACGTGGGTAACCCCTTATATAATGAAATATTGATGATAGGTAATGGATGATGAAAAAAGCATAGATATTAACGATGGAATTAAAATGAAGATCATCTGAGGAATCAAATATTTTTTTTTGTGGACGAATGTAGATGAAAAATATCATTTTGGCACAACTTGAAATCACTCCGAATCATTTGGAATTGTTTCTTTGTTAATTCCTATGAATTTGATCAATTTACTATTAATTTTTTGTTGATTTAGTTGGTTATCATTGATTCCGTCGATTCTCTATTAATTCAGGTGAACTTCCAATCAGTTCACGGACTATCGATGCGTCGATTTAACGCGAAAATGAGAATTGAAGTGTAGAGTCGATTGGTTTATAATTTATCATTCACTGCTATAACGCCTATAAAAGGCCTGCAGATTTTTAATCACTCCGTCTAATTGGTTTTCGTCCGTTCCTGAGTGTAATCGCTGAGGAAGACGTTGCTTCTCATTCCAATACACAATACGAGAAATATTTTGGGAGATTATATTGATTGCAAATGCGGAATAACTTTTGGGTCGATGTTCCGATCTGTGAAATTCACCTCGGAAGTCAATAATCAATTTAGATGGAATATTTTTCACACATACCTAGACGAACGCTGCCGAACATTGATTAGTTTGAATCAAGGGTTTTGAGCACTCGTGTGATCTGGTTACACCTCTTCGAGTATCTTCAGATCTATTGTAATCTTTAGAATCTTATAATCAGGTGTGTACACCAAATCTGAGAGTTTCTTACACTCAATGAACTGTGAGGTAACCAAATTTTTACGTATTCGCGAAATACACTCAATCCCTGCAGATTGATCGTAGATTTACTGAATTTCCCGCTTGGGAAATGAAACAAGTGGGTGAAGGGAAATATTCCCGCTCATGGAAACCCTGAAATCGTGACGAGCTTCTCGGAAGCTAAGTTTGATCGTTCAGATTTTTAAATTGAGCTGTAGGATTCTGCAAGTTTGTTACGACGAAGTGAATTATTCTTCTCTTGATATGCTACCTATAATGAAATGGTATTTCCACCTTGTTGTTACGGAATCGCTTTCATCATATTGTCTTGATCGAGTTCAGAATCTCAGATGGTTTTCATATCTTAATTTAGTATTCGGCAGCGGGACCTTCGTAATTACTTAGTGAACAACAAACAGCAAGGACAATGGCGTGGCTGTCCTGTAACCCGCTGTTCGCACTTTGCCTGGCAAGTTATCTCAGCAGCTGTGTGGTAGCGATGCCAAATGTACCACGTCCAATTGTCACCATACCTCCGGGGAGATTTCAAGGCATTAACATGTTCGCCAACAACAGCAGGAAAATCTATGGATTTTTGGGAGTCCCGTATGCTAAGCCACCGATTGGAAATCTCAGGTTAGACGAGTAGCAAATGATTAACCGTGGTAGACGATATACTCATGTTCAGTAATAATTAATCATTAACGCGAATAAGCTCAGTTTCTGATAAGGTGAACGGGCCAAATAATGAACGTATCATAATCCGACATTTTCCGATACCTATACACAGTTGATCATAGATTGCTTTATTTCTTGTCGGATCGCTAATGTATTGACTCATGACTAATTTTGAGTGATTCGAAACACCTTAACTACGCTATCGTGTCGCATGGCACTTAATGCAGGTTCAAGGCACCGGAAGCACTGAACGGAACACATGGAAGTGTGGCTTCCAACTGTCGAACCGGACATTGAAGGGGCACTCATGACCGAAACTCCGGCAAGACTTATGGATAAAGGCAAATTCAGCGATCTTTCTTGACTCACCAGTACTACTTTGGATGAAGGAATGTCCTTTGCTATGCGTAAGCGCCCATGCAGTAACACAAGTGTCCCTTGCAGTACCACGAATGTCGAATCGATTGATTCGATTCTTGGCCGTGTTCCGAAATTCGCTGCTAGCGCTGAAAATCTTGCCAGAGGGAGACGGATCAATTCTATTCCTTGACGGTTTTGATTTCAAATATAGTCATGTTCATAGATCTGTTACTTCAATCAATTGATTTTAGTCAAGTCTGAAGCTGAGTAATAAAATAAATGATCTTTTCGTGAGATATTAACACCTTTTTACCCCAACATGAATCACAATTGAGGGACGGAAGGAATCGTTCTTCACCAAAATCACTGTTTTCTCTCCTGTAAATAGATGAAGAAAAAGTAGACAAACTTTTAAATCACAGAGTAATTAAATGTGTGGCATGATTAGATTTATATCGCGCCCAGTAAAAGAAAGTTTTCCACTTCACGAATTATCGATCCTTTTCTGTTCCATTGCGATTTGCGAATCTGAATTCCAGTTTTTTTCGGGACCAGACAATTTCTGTTTAGAGTATTCTCTTTTATTTCATTCAGTTTCCGAAGCATGTAAACGAATGATTTACATCGTTTTACGATTATGGTTGTACAATGTTTTCTCATTTGAGTCCATTAAATCGGCTAAAAAACAGGTATCAAACGAGTTAGTTTTCCTTCAGCACCGCGATTTAATTATACACATCATATTATCAATTTCAGTTGAAGTGATAATTTTATAACGACGTTTGGAAATTACATATAGTTTACAATAATATAATTATCAAACAATCATTAGATACTCATAACTCATTTTCTCATTCATAATTCGATACATTGAGCTTTTCGCTTCTCTTTTATCTCCTCTATTGAACTTTCGAAACAATTTCCATAATACAAAAATCACACAATCGTTGTTCACATGAGTTTCTCAGCGAATAAATAGTGAAAACGATGATAGATGATGATAACATTTCGCGTTGGCTCGTTTCCCAAGCGCTAAGCATCCTAAGCTCAGGATAAACTATACATAGGAAATTTATTCAACGATAGTAAATAAATTGTTTAGTTCAGTATTTATGTTAGTTCAATTCTGAAGGAGCCGTAAATGCTTCAGATTTTACGTTTCACGTATTCGAATGGGATTTAAAAATTAGACTAATTTTTAGAACTGAACTCACATTCGTATACAAATCTGTACATACGATACGATATTTGAGGAGCTGAACAGCCAAACAAGTTTAATTTTTGCGGTATATCAATTCCTGGCCATTTTTCAGACCCAAAAGTACCGCGAGTTTCGAATTTATCGTTATATACACCTTTGACGAGTTATCTCGAAATTTATTTCCACTAGAAATCGAACGTAACGGGGAAATATATTCTCTAACCTCTTAGATATGAAAATTCTACTACAATACGTAAATGACTCCGATTTTCAGTGTTAAAATTGAAAAAGTGCGAATATATATGTAATATGTTATGTCTCACGCCAGTAAATTTATAACAATAGCATTAAAATAGCACAATTCCTGCACGTAACAATGTAGTCATATTAATAATAACTAATTAGCACTAGTATAATTAAACGGTTACTGTATAGATCATAATTTACGTGGCACAATTTAGGTATGTAGTTTCAACTATAACCAGTTGGTCACTGTCGTTAGACGTTTCTGACTAGAATTCAACAATTCAATAACCGTACATGGCTCTCAAGCTCGTCATTATTTGAATTCTTCAGGACAACAGTTTATCACAAGGGGAATCTAATCAATCGATTATCGAAAAATGTACACAATTTGTTTGGTTATTTTTTTCATTTTTATAAATAAATAATGAAGTTATCATACAACCAATCGATATATAGCATGTGACCCAGCTAACTACACATTATGTATATGAATATCAAAGTATAACCGCGCGTAGGATAATAATCGCAGCGTTAAAATAGGAGATATTGGATAAAATGTAATTTAGTATTTTGGAGAATCCTATAAACTATTTTCATCTCAGCACTATTCACGCTCAGCGTTGATAGTAGCTTCAAATATTCGCGTGGTTCTACGAGACATGAAGGAATTATTCATATTTCTGAGATTAGCACGAAGATCTGATTCCTTCCACAAGATTAATTTATACGCCAGGCATAGGGAGATAGAGAGATTATACATCTTGATGGATTAATATCTGTGCGTGGTTCGTCGACGTCTCTTCGTTGGTTGAAAATTTCTTCATTAAAAATAAAAGTGATACAAGAGTAGCAAAACGAAACGGCGTCACGCTGGTGGTTCGATAAATTTTAGACGTACTTAGATCCGTCGTTCGAAGGTCCGCTGCTGACCAGACTGATGCGCTTTGCAATTAGCGAAAGTAGGCTTGTTCTTTTCTTTCTCAAAATCGTGAAGTTTAATTAATTTTTTTTTTCTTTTCCTTTCATTTTATTCGTTCACGATTCTTTTGATTCAGTCCAACTCGTTGATTCGGTCAGCAGCTGGCAAGTTTCATTGCACCTTTTTCTTGCTGGGTTTTTTAGTGCGGGGCAAAGTGGCGAAGCTTGTTATCTGAAAGAAGGAAAAAAACAGGATTAGAAGATTGAATCAATGAAAGTCTTTCGGGGCTGTGGAGAGACGGGAAGTAAAATAGTGCATCGCAACACCTAGAATCGAATATTATCATACGCACACAAGTATAGTATTAATTTTGAAAAAAAATTCTGTTGAAGCGTTATAGTGAATTAATTTTTGGTTCCAAGCGAAGGGGAAACAACTAAAGATTTGATTGACACCTTATTTTTTTCAGTAAAATAATACAAATTATTTCAATCTATTCTTTTGATTTTTTGTTTCAACATCATCTTTTCAATTTCTAATCAAATTTTTTTTCTCATTATCTCAATCGTTTCCTCGTTTATTTTTTTATCATTTCATTAATTCCTCATCATTTCGTTATTTTTCTCAGTTATTTCTTATTATTTCAATTATTTCTCAACATTTGAACGAGTTATTTCCCCCTCGGTTTCAAGTACGCGAATATCGTTCAATTTTTAACTTTCCAGCTCGCCTGTAAAAAGAAATATATCATCAAGTAGATATAGCACATAAAACTTCCAACTTTTCTACCCGATGATGATAATTGATCAAAATTTGTTATCGTTATTCATTAATCACATCAAATAATTTCAGTCTCGCCTATTTTCTAACGGCAAATAGTTATTATACATATTATAGGCAGTTTTTGGTACACGCATACAAACCAGGGTTGAAATTCCAATTAGGTGTACAACGTGTATAAGTGGATAATTTGTTTTTTATCAGGACGGTTACGAGTTTCATAACTTCTATATTATGATACACCTTTTATCTAGTATAATTACACAAAATTAATCAACCAAATCTGCAATCCGTTAGTCGGAACAATATATTCAGTTGCATACGTGTTTAATGTAACGATTCTTCCGTCTTCGAACGAATTCCACCTAGGCAGACGATCACGGATACAGACGTGAGGAAAAGGACAGTGGGCTTGGCTCCAGGATTCACTTTCCACGATTATTTGTCCATTTTTTAATTGTATATCAATTCATTTCCTTATAAATCGGTTTCCGAAGGAAAACTGACTCTAAAAAATTAAAGACTGCAGCGCAATTTGAAATAAAAAAAATTCCGAGAGTATGAAATACAATACATTGTATACGAAAATTCGATCAATTTGATTTTACTTTGAAAGATCACGATTTTACTCAAAGCTCGATATCGATTATTCGAGTGGGCGAGTGCGATAACTGCCTAATGGCAATTTTCCGCTCTTCAGATTTCGATTTATCGTTACTTTCCGCCGCCATTTCTCGTTCCCTCAGTATTTTCGCCTCGTACTCCTCCCTCCGGTAGGCAGTTTTATCGGTCTCCTCGCTCTTCTAGTCCTCAGAGGGATAATTATCGATGCTGTTGGACCTTAGATCGATATAAGTCTCGGCCTGCAAGTCCCTGACCGCGGCGGCCTTAATCAACGCAGTTTCCACGTCCACGTTCCTCCCCGTGGAAGTCGAGGCCTCCGAGTGTTCGTCCCGCGAGCTCAAACTCGCCGATCTCGATCTCGATCTCGACCCGGTCCTGCTGCTCCCCCTGGACCTGTTAGAATTATTCGATTCGTCATCTTTGTGGTGAAAAGCAGTGTGGAAAATGCTTTTCGGGATGGTCAAGAGCCTCGAGAACCCCTCCTTCGTCCTGGCGGCTTTGGTCCGCTTCCTCTTCCCCCTGGGGGAGCCGGACACGAACACGTCTTTCGTCGCGTCCACGCTGCTAACGGTCTTCACAGTCCCGGTCTTGATGACCAAAGTGGCTTTGAACGCGCGGTGGGACTCGGCGTCGTCCAAATCCTCTTCGCTTTTGGTCGCCGGGGCTTTTGGCGCCGGTTTCTTGTTGTATTTTCCTGCCCTGTCTCCGCAGCTGTCCGAATTGCTGCGGGATATCGCCGGACTCCGAGGTAATCCGAGCGAGTGATTATCCCCGTTGACGACGTCGCTGGTCGAGATGATATTCGACACAGCCTCTTGGGCCGAAGATATGAGCTGCTTTAGCTCGTCGAATTTGTTCTGGCATATTTCGCTGGTTATTTTCTCCACGTCTATCGAACCGGATGAATTTTCTTTTGATTTGATAGAAGACTGCTGAGCTGGTGACTCGTGGTTCTTCGGATCCTTCGCTTCGTTAGACGGGACCCGAGGCTCGGATGGTTGAGAGACTTCGTTCTCTTGGTTGGGATTTTTCTCGTCAATTTCTTTAATTTCTACTCCAATCTGCAATCGAGCTTTCGAGAATTGCTCCGCATCGGAGATAGAGTCTAGAAACTCGGGGGTGGACTCTTTGGACGAGGATTTATCATCGCGGAGTTCGTTAAAATTTACCGAGTCATCGTATTCTTGATTGAAGTACGGAGCGTTTGTAGAAAATCGCCGTTGGCGAATCAGATTCTCGATTCCGATAAAAGAATCGGTTTTACAACCCGCGCTGTTGTTAGAAAATGCCAGCAAAATTTCTAGGAGCTGTTCGAGAAGAGGGAGTCTGGGATAAGACGGGAGTTCAATGTCGCTCGCCTCTTCGTCACAGTCCTTCAAAATCAACAATCAAACGGATAACGACCGTATCGAGATAAGATACTTAATTTAATCGTAAGAGTGAAAATATGAAGTTTCCGAAACCCCGGATCTAAGGTCTTATCGTACTGACCTCGGGGGTCTTCTTGACCGTCGATCGAGGCTTCGGGCGAGTCCTGGCACCGACACTCGACGTCCTGACCAAGGGCTCAACCTGGGAACCGGTGCGGCTGGGATGCAGCGCTTCGCCGCTACTGTATCCGCTGGATATGTCATCGGAGGACCTAATATTTCTGGAAAATTGATAAGACAAAGAAATTCCGATTAGGGTCTCAGAAGAATTAAATTCAAGGATTCCATTTTTCTTCTGTTATCAGTGCAGTTTTTTTTTCTACTCCATTGGAGATGAAAATCCAGGGTGTCTAGTGTCAACGGAATATGAAATTCTCTTAAATTTCCCGGTTTTGCGGTTGAAAATTGCAATTTTTGAAGGAAATTTCGAACCTAATTTACTCAAGCAATACAATTTTTGAATCAAAATTCTTTATGACTGAAACAACGAAAGTTTTCGTCAGAAAATAAAATTGGTAATTTTTATTGTGATTTTATTTCATGTAAACTCAATTACCGAACGTTCATTAATTATTGCGTTTCCGATGAAGACGTGTTCATACGGCGCTCCAAGGATCAAACTGGGAAACAAATTATGAATCGAGAAATTGAGCCTAGATTTAATTGAAATTGGAAAATTTTCGGATTTGATCAATTTTCAAACATACCAATTAACATTTCGATTCAAAGAAACGAAGCTAACTCTAGGATTAGCGCGCGATTTCAGATGTTTTAGAAAATTGTACAAGCTGTGGGTGAAAAATTGAAAAATTCCAGGATATGAGCCCAAATTCCATGAAAATTCCCGATTTTCCGGATTTTCCTGACAGCTAGACACCCTTAAGTCTGACGCATTTGGGTTATAATAATTTTTTAGTAACGTACGATAAACTAGCTACGGGTTCCCGAGGTCTCGGTTGTCTGACGTCGACGTCGACCTCGGAAAAGTACATGTCGACTCGGTTGCTGCCGGACTGGGTCCGGCGCGGGCTGTATCCTCTTCGTCCGACGTTCTCTCTGCGACGAGGTTCTACTGTTGATAATTTCACCTCATCACTACAGGGCTCTTCGCCTTTTTAACGTAATATGATCGAAAAAAGATAGCGTTTATCGGAAATCGGCGAACGAACCTTGCATATCTATCTCGTCCCGCATATCAGGCGTGTTTCTATTCTCGTCTTCCTTTTCGCCCGTTAGATCGCTGAGGCTGTAGCTCTTCTTCAATTGTTGTACGAGCCCTCCGCCACCCTGAAAATTGTATATTCTTAACACGTTTCGTCGATGAGTCAGGGGTTCGTTGAAAAATGAAATCAAGATTCGAGTTTTCAGTGTAAATTAAGAAAATAAAATAGCGTTATCTTACCGAACGAAAAAGGGTTAATTTTGTTATCTGCCGTCACCATTGCATTGCAGAATCGTTTTTTCTCTCTTTCTTTTATTGATTCTACGAAGATTTCACAGTATCTTCAAATTTCTACGAAGCACTGGTTCAATATGATTCAAATATGTGGGTTTCTATGCTTTAGGCAGAGTTCGAATAATCAAATTTAGTCATTTTATGAATCCATTCGCTCGTGTGACAGCCAATGATAATTGTAATTGAATTTTATACAAGCTGCGGTATTTTAATGCGTGTACGTGATAAATTAAATAAAAGCGATTAAACGACTGTAAATAATAAAATCAGGAGGTTTTAAATGATAAAGGAACACAAAATTATAGGCGACGTAATATCGATTGTTTTACATGGTTAAAAGTGTTTTTTATTCAAAAACTTGTAATTCAAAGGGATCTTTGGATATTTGTAGATTGTAAAAAACAATAACTTATGATCTAAATATATTAGAGGATATCATACTTCAACTTGAACAATTTGGCGCGATGTTGCACGCCGATTATACGTTTTACAAGTCATATATATCTGCTTAAATAACAGTTCAAAAGAAAAAAAAAACACTTCAATGATTGTATTATGTAATTCTAAGGCACCGTATCATATACTTATCAATTTATATTGAATCACTTATCAGCCTATAGATTATCAATATCACACAGTCTTAAATTTACGTACATAGATTATAAATTGACAGATCCTTCAGTAACTAGAGGTAATGGTACGATTTTACATCCTACATCCTTAGAAAAGAAAGAAGAAAAAAATAGCAAATAGAAAGTCGAAAAGTATTTATGGCAACATTCGCTTGGACGAAGTCAAAGAAGTGAGAAAAATTATGGGTAACGATGTTTTCAGATCACATTATTCCGATTCGTGAAGGTGTTTTATCGTCGAAGTAATAGATTGTCAACGTACATAATTATTATTGTATCCAGTTTTAAATTTTCTTTCTTATTTTTTCTATAAAAACCAATCAGCTGATTTAAAATCGAGTATAATCGTGTAAGCCGGATAGAAAAAAGGAAAGAATTATTATATTCAGTAAAAAAAATCTCGTGGTCAATCATATCTTACGACGCGTGTTTTTTGTTTTTCCTATTTTTCATTTTCAATCAATCGACTAAGAACTATAATTACATAGCATATCTAGACGAGATTATTGGATAGAAAAATCAATAAGTGGAGAAATCGATGATTTTCGAAAAATAAGTTTCAGGATAATAATCATTTCATATTCATTTCGTTTTTTGAGACCAAGCGTTCGACTGACACGTTGATCGTCATCCTCGAGCTGCATAACCCTGAGTATCGGAAGATGCACAGTTTTATGCCCGTTGCGAAGTCGTGATTGAAACGCGATTGCTGATCAGCACAATCTAGAGATCGGATATCCAATGAGATTCAGAGACTGACGAATTCTCGCTCAACTTACGACAAATCGTGTCTCAAAGCAAAAAAGAAATGTTGAAAAAAAACGCGTTTCAAAACGAGGTAAAGAGAACTAAAGTTACTAAAAAGAGAATTTATTCCCACCGGTAAAAAAAAGGTCCAGTCTTCAAGTCTCGTTAATATTCGATCAAACAGGCTAACAAACAAAGGATAGAGAAAAAAATTGTCTAATCAAGGTCAATCTCGTCGCTGAAATCAGATTCTATAGACTTTGCGACACTGATGATCTTGTGCCTGTCTTTCCGCATCCGGGCCTTCGATCTAGTCTGCATTCTCTCGCCCTTGTCTCTTTTCCGGTTAGATTTCTCCGTCGCGATCAATGGGACTTTGAACTCTTGTTCGGACTCGAATATCATCTCGTCGTCGGTGGTCATGTCGTTGATGTCCGGATCGAACCCCGGCGAAGACGCCGAAGAGTCGTAGATTAACGGGATAGAATCGCTTCTAGTTCGTCTTCGAGATGTGCGAGGCGAGTCTGGACTGTCTTTCGAAATCTCTCTCGACACTCTCGGGTTGGCTAAGCTAGAAATCGCCGAGTCTGATTGGCTTGCTGGGAGGACACTCGACGTGCTGGGTACCACGTTGGGAAAGTTCTGTCGTATTACAACAACACAACGCAGGTTTTTAGGGATTCAGGCAGGTTTGCGTTTCGCGTCGAAGGATTAATCAGGATTATTTTTCAGAACGACGGAATGAGCGGGATAAAATAAAATAAACGAACAAGTATTAGTCGTGGCGGGTACAAGCTTGAGAAAAAAAATGCGCTTTTGGTGTAATAAAAACTCAAATTTGGTCAGAAAATAAGGAAAAATCTAATGTGAATGAATTTTGTTGCGGAATTACTGGTTTCTCCGACACTCACCTTGATCGCAGTTTGCATGAGGACGGTTGTGGCGTAGTTGACACCCCGCGATCCGAGGTGCAGGACAGCAGTGTATCCCTGTTCGGTAGCGCGAGCCAAAGCCTCATCAATTTCGGCTTCACGTCGGCTGAGAGCGGGGTGGACAAACCGTCGGTATAAAATGCTCGACCCCTTGGTAGCCGGGCTGAGTAGCCACAAGACCAGGATGATTTTTATCTCGTAGTAAAACGGGAACCTTCGCGGAAGCCATAAAAATCAATCATTGTCATTTTGGGGTTACGAGCAGGAAGACACAAAAAAAAAATAATAATAATATCATACAGCGATCATAAATTAGTTTCTTGTTTTTCACACGAATTTTTGGCGAGGCTAATAACAAAAAGCTTCAGCGAGATACACAAGGCAGCCCACAAAGTGCAGTAAGCCGATATCTGTTCCCGCTGAAATTGGACTAAAGGAATTTTGTCAGTGACGCGTTCATTCGACAGGGCGGGAAAGTTTGTTGCCCTCGTGTGAAATTGACACCATAGACATGGCGTAGAAGTAAAACGCGTAGCAAGCTTGGTTGTTATTCTTACCAGAAGCTCAGGAAGACGTCGGTGAACGTCTCTGCGCACGTGAACAGCGCGAACACGATCCAGTACATCATCCATTTGACCTGCGATGAATGGGGCATTGATTGAACATCGCGATGGATAAAATAGCGAGCGAGGAAAGCTTGGACTTACGTATTCTTTGACGTTCTTCGTCCGCACGGCTTTGTACGACGCGTAGGCCGGATACAGGGTGCCGAAGACCAATCTGAAAATCGGATAGACGATATTGTGAGTCAGGTAGCGCGGCATCGTGGTGGCGAGCGAGATAGCGAAGATTCCGATATTCTCTAGGGTCAGTTTGATCGGTAATTTTTCGATGGATTCCCTCACTCTACCGAGGCCGTATTTATTTCGTTGAAATAGATTCAGTATGTTTATTCGATTAGCGATCATCCCCACATCGTCGTCTGGAATTTTTCCATCAAGGACTGCGAGCGCCGATTCCTCCATTGCAAGATATTCAAAATCAACTTTGTTCTACAATGCGACGCGTGCGGTGTGACTTTTGACAGCGGCTGTCAGAGGCTCGGAATCTTCCTCGTTAACATTATTTCTCGTACTTCTCTTCTCTGAAACGAATTCAGATTCAATATAAACCCTGCCACATCTTCCCGTTATCGACCCGCGATAAGAATACATGCTTACAATATTTATCATCGAAGAGAAACAATAGCTGGTGAAATCGCGACATTTCTAAACGCTCGATGGGCACTGAGGCGCGGAGACCGAACAACAAGACCGACTCCAGAGGAGAGACTGCCAGCAGCTGGTGGAGCGCGTGTCTCAGTTTGGTTCAGCAACGCCGTAGAGTCGTACAGGCATAAGTGCGAAGAAATTCTATTTTCGTATTTTCGCTTATCTCGCCGACGGCGGGGGCACGGAAAGCTTCACGCGGATGGGAATCAAAACCGAGCCCAGAAACGACCGGACGACCACTGGCCTCTTGGCTGGTCGGGGTAACCCGAACCTGGTCGACAATTGACTGCAATAATAATTATGCCCGCTGCAGGTAATACGACTATCATCGTCAATGTCAAATCGTCGAGCTCTCGCTATATCCGAGGGCGTTACGTAACGCGAACTGCCCGATCGATGTATCGTCATGCTGGTGCGAAAACCGTGGTTTCGTCCATTGTCCACAAAAATCGCATCCCGCTTCCACAAACCTCGATAGAATTAATTCAGTGACTCTCGCAACTCGAGAGGGTTGATTATTCCGGTTGGCGGTTAGGGACCAGCCACATCCGTTTCGTGTAAATTTTGGGACACAATTGAACGCGCACTTCACGCCGTCCTTTTGGGACGTCGAATTAAATACCCTGGTGGAATCGAGCTCCGAGTGACCGTTCTGTCCAGGGACTTTGAATTAACCTCGAGAAGAGTCGTGCAGCGGTGCAATTCTATCTGGCTCAATATTCATTGTTAGCGATTGGAATTGGCAATTGGCAACGCAGCTGCAGTCCTGAAGAGAAACTTGTTCATCTTCGTCATCTCCGTGATGCAAAACGATCTTGACTGTGTATAGACCGAAATTTAACGAACCTCGGGAGTGTTAATTAACCCCCGCCGGATGAGGACCACCGCGCACTTCCGGTTCCATTAAATCTTGAAGACAATCACGTATTTGTCAGCGTCCTTTGAACAGACCACGTAAAACTCCTCCTTCTCGACGTCGTACAACAGAATCATTTTGAGGCCTCTGATATATTCCAACTTGCGAACATTATTGTATTGTTTAGATTTTTTGGCAATTCATAACGCGATAGTTGGGTTCTCGACTCGACTGTTCACTGACGACTGGTGGATCGACGATACTTGAACCGAGGCCTTTGTGCGATCCACCTCGAAATACGATGGATAAAAGTAGTGGGGGTGGTTTTAATGACCAAATTCGCAGAAGTCGGCTTAGTTTAGCATTAGTGCGCCAAAAAAATTGCTGGAGTTAATCCAAGACGGGGAGTGACAGCGCACTCATACTACCCACGCGCGTGATCCCAGTCCGCGACGAAATTGGGAGATCATGCAGAGTTTTGCAAACCGATTGGAAGAGGTCGCTGCAAGGATAGCCTAGAAACGCTTTGTTATACGAAAGCTCTAAAACCTGTCAAGTCAGGCGGTCAATCTTTTCTTTCGAAACATAAAGCAATCTACCATCTTGCCAAACGGTCAGGGGAATCTCAATTTTTTAATGAATCCGCTACCATTATTTTTATTTCAGGTTTCTTTCGAGCTCGGTTTCACCATTTATTTAGAGTCCAGGATTACTGGCTCATCCTTTGATTGCTTACGAGTACCACAGCGTTCGGTCATTAGCAGACGCTCAACTTGTCACCGCTAAGTACCACTGTGTGGATATGTGCGCGTGTGAAGAGGAAAGAATAAAGTGCAGTACGTCGTGACTCTATTTCCGTAGAAGCTGCGGCCTCCTCGCAATGAAGTTCGTTGCGATAAAGATGCACATGAACATGTGGTGCCAAAATTTAGCGTTTCTGAGACGACACCGGTAAGTCGTAAGACGTATCGCAGATCGGCTTAACGGAAGGATGAATTATTGGTGTCAGGGATAAGGTGTAGAGAACGAGACAACAAGCAGATAATAGAAGCGAGATCGTTCAAAGAATGTTTTATTCGAGGCGGACATACATTTCGGCGATTTGCCTAGTTCCTATCACCGATAACACAATTGGTATTCGAGAACACAAATATAAAGGACATAATTTAGTTGTGGGTCTTCATGTATGCAGTTAAACAAGAAGAAGCCTCGAGCTTTTCGGTTGGTCGAGCATTTTGATCGGTACAATTTGATTCACATGTTTGACTCTGAACTACAGTAACTTTTGAATTGGATACGAAATGATGGTGGACAGATGATTGATTTGAACATCCGACCGGTTTCTAGCGTTACAAACGTTGGCAGACGTATTTCATAGAGTTTCACGTCTCCTCGTGCGTCAATATCGTCTTTGTAACTCATTTCAACTACGCAATGACAGAAAAATAGACGCGAGTTTCTGTCACCGTGAAATCGAATAGACACGCAGTTGACTGTCGCGGGATAAGAAAACGAAGAATTTTGAAACATTATTTCATCACACGTTAAATTTAGGCGGTCACACATGGTCGACCTATATATCCGCGAGTCTCGATGATCATATCTCTACGAAGGTAAACAAGAAGTTCTTACGATAACTAACAGACTGAATACGATGGATAAAAAAAAAACACGCACGCGTGACGAGGATGAGAAAAAACGTTGGTCCAGACGATCAATGGAACTGCGCCGTCTTCACTTCGGGTGCTGTATCTTCGACGGCGAAGGCAACGACATCACGGACGCCGTGCTGACGACGGTCACAGTCCTGAACACCGGGGTGTGAACGTTTCTCGTGTAATGAGCAACGGTGGGAAGGATCACGGGCTCGCATCTGTGTCCCGGTGGAGTGAAGCAAGTCATGATGTTGATTCGAGTCGGTGAAAAGACGTCCAATTTCACCACCCGAAGAGGAAGAGGAGGTTCGGAGTAGTCCTTGGCTGATGTGGTTTTATTTTTTCCCGAGTTACCGTCTTTGTCCACGTTGAAGGAGCGTAGCAAACGTGACGGACTGACAAATAAACAACGCTGCGCAGCCTTCTTGGGTCTCGGTGTTTTTAACTTGGCAGAACTTTGATACGAGTCCAAAAACGTGTTTATGCTTTAATTTCTCATCAAAAAGCGCACAAAGAGCTTTCTCCAGAAGACCTTTCGCGCTCGAGATCGAGAAACAAACTGGGAACTCCAGTTGGCGCTGGTTCGCCCAAGAGGAGTTCTTCGGGGACGGTATGTGGGGTGCGGGGCGGGACATCCGGCGAAACGTTGCACCAAAACGTTCTACGGTTTAGTCAATTGCTCCACCGATTTCAAACTGGCCCGCAACTTTCGTCCGATTAGTAACGTAATCTTCGACATCGACTTGTGGGGTTTGGCCGAGTCTGCAGGCCGCGGTTTACGCCGGAGAGTTTTGATCGATGGTCAAAGTTTCTACCGCGTGATACGATCAACGTGACTACTAGACGGTGCCAAGGGATTAGAAAGCAGAAACTGTTGCTTCCAGGGAAGGTACGATGACCTCCTGCACTGCACCGCACTGCACTGCTCGAGAGCTCACAAAGCACCGAGTCGAGAGAGTCTCTTGTGCAAAGTGACTCACCGTAGACGTGGGTCTGATTCTCTTTTTATTGTGCCCACATCGGTGCACGGTGCACCGGTTCTTTCGAAGACGTTCACTTTTCTTCATCCTCCGCGATTTCCTTTGTGTAACCGTCTCTACATTCTCGTATTTTTCTCGTTTCGCAGGATTTAGGGGAACATTCTACATCAGGCGTGAAGATCCCCGAGCTTTTATTCACAGGTTTTTCATCTCTTTCGCTCATGACTGGCACATTTCTGCACACCAATGGGATCACATGCCATAGACGCCTTGTGATTTTCAAAGAAGAACGTGAGAAAAACGTTTCGCTTTGTGGTCCACGGTCATCTCGCGCATAGTTTTAACGAGGTAACCCTAAGTAGGCAGTCGTCCTCCGCAGGAGCCAGAATTTCGTGGTCCTTTGTCCCGCGATGAGTGCAACCACCAGACGAGAATCTGAACGAAGAAGAAGGCTAACCTCCGGTCAATTCATCTCTCTTTCTTGTCCTAACTGACGTGGATCTACTGCCACCAATCAGATGTAAATGACGACGACACCGTCGTTGAAGTATACCGTGATGCGAATCTCTTGCTTAACTCTCGAGGACATGTTTTCTGATTGATGCTCAACCGTTCAGATTCGAACATTCAAAGTCACTCCGTGTTCAAGTGTGATTTTTTTTTCAAATTCCCAACGATGATGGAGATTTCTGTGCGTCTCCCTTTGTCTTTCGGTTCGGTATGAGAGTCTCGGTTCAAAAATAGCCGGGGCTACCCGTAAGTCGCGGAGTCAGTTGAACGACCGTATTTTAAGCTGAGAATCGTTTATTTATAGAGAAATAGGAAAAATAATTGCGAATAATACGATAATATCGGTGCAGCCGTTTCTTTCTCCTGAATGCTGCCACGTGCGGTGCACCAGATACCCTGACGTGCCAAAAATTCCCAGATTATTTATGGATCTACGGGATGTTACCAAGGGGATATTCCAGGCCATGGGCGAGTTCGTGGTGGGCTAAGAGCGGCAGCCGGTGCAGAAGCGAATTATCGGCGACACTTTGGAGAACCGCGTGTGCGGCTGACCAGGAAGAAGCGGCTTGTAGCGAATTCGTAGACAACTAGAGTGTTTTTTGTTTTTTTTATTCGGTTTCGCGTACCGGTTATAGCAGGAGGAGACCCAGGCAACGGGCAACCGTCTGTTTCGCTGGCGTCGCGACGCTCAGACTAGAGCTGGTCGCTGTAAGAGGAACGATTTATATTTAAACGAGGAGAGGAGAGAAGAACGATAGAGTACCAAAGTGGCTCCGCTCGGGGCCGGCGTCGATCGTCAAGCGGACGAAATAGCTTCGGCGGGTTTTGATATGGAAACGTGGTCGCACCTCCACCCGCATACGCGGGTCATCCCAGGTCACACAGGGTCATTCGCACCTTCGGACTATTGGAGAAATTATAGAGTCTTTTTTTTCTAGATTGAAAATAAAGCGACGAGTAACGGTTTTTACCAGGTGCCAGAGACTTTTGGTTGTTTTCAAGAACAAAGAATTTCATAGCCAGTGTAGTTTGGCTTTCGTCGAATTTCATCATCTCTACCTACACGCGTGAACGTATTCTTTTCACGAATATTCTTCATCTGCAGATATAAGTCCTACGCTACGGTAGACTTTTAGAGAGAGACCTTGGCCTCGTTTTCGAAGGTGGTCTCCTAATCCGATTAGTCAATGACTAGAGTAACAATATAATCTAATCCTCCGGTTAGTTATGGCTTGTCGTTCCGCCAAAATCACCAAACATCTATGACTCACCAAACACAGTGAATAATGTAGCTGTCTTCATTCTTACCAGTCCGTTTCCAAACTTTATTCCATTGTCAGTTTATGAAACTGTTTTGGGAATAAGAAGATCAAGCGGGTTTTGACTATATGAGCCAGCCTTTGACTTTCCATTATTTATTTCGTTTCCAGTTATCTTGAATTTTGCAAAACTGACTTCAGATTCTTGATAAGCAACCTCACAAATTTTCACTTTCAGGGTGGATACAATGCCTCCCTATTTTCTGTGAAAACGGAGAAGAGAAGGAAAGGCGTCGATCGAAGCCTGTCTCCAGCCTGTGGACGATAATCTCGTTATCGTGGAGAGAAGATGAGTTCCACGACCTTAAAATTACAACAAACAAGGCGGGGCCGCACTCGTACCACTGTCGGCTGATGGTTGACCCATCGGGTCATTTATTTCTTGATTTCGTATCTGCAGCGGCACCGACGTGTTTGCTTCTAGAGAAGAATTCTTGATATACAGTCGAAAGGAAACAAACACGGCACCGTGGAGATATTTTCATGCAAACTGGTAAGAAATTAAGATTGCGGATATGAGGAACGAAGCGAAACAAAATTATCCTCATTCCAGGGCGTGTCCGCGGAGAATCGCGTGCGGATGATGTGAATATAGGCACAACGTGGTGCACGAGATATTAAAAAAAAAAAAACTGGTGGGAAATAATGTCAAGGATCTTGCGTCGAGGATGTAATTAGACTAGTTTCTCTGCTGTCATACTTTTTAGACTCGAATTTTTATTTCACCGAGCGTCAGGTGTAAAATCAAGCGCCGAGAAAAATATATCGCAAATTAAAAGAGGGTATAATTATCGCTGACCTGGAGTTTCGTTTTGAGCACACCAAGAACGTCCGGGCTTATGACCCACGCTCTGATTAAAACTGGAGAAAAAAAGCTTCATTTTTTTTTCCACATTAATTATTATTCTAATGACCCTATCCGTGCGATCGCTGCACGAAAAAATATTCACGATTATAACAGCAGAAAACAAGATTGAACACAAAATTGCGGGAATAAAAATGACAAAAAAAAACGCTTTTCTCTTCTGAAATGACTACGAAATACGGTCGACCTGCTTAATATACAATGTGTTGATTTCGAATCTTCTGCGATACGAAATGAGATTCGATAATTTCCTTCGAGGAAGATATCGATCCTCGGTACCAAGAGAGGAGTCGAGTGGGGGTCCAGAGGAGAAGAGAAAAAGAGGAGTGTTAGGGTGGTTTTCAGTTGCTACCACCCGCCATCGATCCAACAAGCTCGTGGCCTCGAACCCGAAGCTTTTGGGTCGGACGACGAAAGCCTGGAGAGTACACACACTCACCTACGATCCTCGCGAACACGCCTCTCACGTGGAAGAGAATCAGAGGATAAGAAGCTAAGATGGAATTAGATTTTCCGTCAGATAGATCCTATTCCTCCAATTTTCTCATCAATCCTAGTATTATACTGATGACTCGTAGTGAAATACCGTAAGGTAAACGCCCCGGTTTCTGCCATTATAAGAATTTCAGCTATTCTCTTCTAAATCGGGGAAAATGACATTTAATCGGCAATGATGGGTTTCATTGGATGACTTCTTAGGTGGGGAACGATCAATACAATGAATGATTTAGTAATAATCTCAATAAACGAAACTGATTTATTCATCAATCTGTAAATAGTCGACAACAGTTTACGGTTTACAGTCCCGATCGTACAGTATAATTTAGAAAATGACATCACGTTGGGTTTCGGTCTATAACGGATTCCCCGTAGCTAGTATTACGCCACCTGGATCCAAGTATCCAAAAATGGGCTAGGTACTTAGTTCGTTGCGGTGCTTCGGGTGTTCCCCTCTTCCCCTACCCATTCCCCGTTCGTTCTACTCTTTCAAAGCCTGTCCATGTCGTAACTATACGCGCCGCAGCGCAACGGCAACATTTACATCGCGTAATGAGGAGGTTAGCTACGAACAGAGATTACGTCGCGGCTAACTGGGGGTTAAGATAAAGACGAAGCAACAACAACAACAACAACAACAAAAAAAGAAAAAAGAGAAACAGTCTACGCGAAGTGAAGGTAGCCTTGAATCCTGACGCCTGGTTAACCGACTTCTCCAAACGAGGTTCGATCCCTGCAACAATCTCAAACTGGCAATAAGATCGCAGCCAAGGACGTAACTCGACAGTCTTGAATCACACCGTGACGCAGAAGCTTCGATCGATTCAAGGGATTGTTTTACGCGGTCCAGCAGATACAACAACGTTATCGAGACACTCTCAATACACTGTCAGAAATGTTTGTATTGAGATTCATAAAAATGTATGTGAAGCATTGATTTTTGTACGTTTTGTATATTAAAATTCAACTTTTTCAATATTGAATCTCCAAAACAGTTTCATAAATTTAATAGAACCATATCAATATTGAGATATATAGTGATTGGAAACTCACAATCAGTATAATTTTTTCAATATCAAGACACAAATATGAAATTCCAATATATTTTATATCAATTTCATTTAAATCACCAGGACTTGTGAATTTCATTCCTGTTTCTATGAGAAATTTCAAGATATTTCTAACAGTCTATGAAAAATCGAAGGACTAGATCGAACAATCGTTATTGCTAGTCGTAATTGGAATGAGAATAATTAATATTCGGATAACCTTGGACCTAAAGTATCCGAGTCTCAATCAATCATGGAAGGTGGAAACTTTCAACCTTGGCTCTCAATCGCTAGAAACAGGCTCCGAGTCTGGAGAATCGTGCGGAGTTAACGAGTAGAAGTTGATTGAGCAAACTAGACCAGAGTATAGAAGAGTGATTCGTCGCGGTTTAAGAATCACGGATAACCCACAGTCCCGTAGCCTGACGCGGGTGACGATCAGATAAGCCGATAATCCACACAACGGACGCACAAAGAGACTCGAGACTGACGCAGCGCACGTTACTTACGATCGCCTTCTCGAACAGCTGACCGCATGCCCGCATCACGGTTATTTGAACGATTTCGCTTTGTTCACGCGACGCGTGTCGCTCAAAGTCTCGAAAACGAACAGGCGCTCATTTTCGTCATGAATAGTAGCTCGGATTGACTCGATGAAGAAACAATGATCAAATGTGAAGGTGGATAGTTGATAGAGCAACGAAATTGCAAAGTCGATGTTCTGAATGCACAAAAGGTCTGATCGATTAGACAACTTCGGATACGCAGTAGAGATTCATGCCTACACTTTTGGGAATACATTCTTTTCCATAATATTTCACAAAAATCCAATTCTATGACTTCATAGTCTCATTTGAATCGAATTCAGGCCTTTTGGCTGCTGGTTTCAGCTTCAGCTTCTTGATAAACAAGAATCTGTGTATCTCAATCGATTTTTAACGCGGATGTGTCAAATGGTTGGGTACACAGAATCGATTCGTACGTCAATGACACGTCCACCATTTTAGAACCGTTATTTCAGAATAAATATCCGGTTGATATTGTACATTTTGAAAATATGTACCCACAGCGACGAAAGACGGGAGAAATTAAATCTCCGCTGTCATTAATTGACTTTTCGCCTTGTCGCAGATAATTTAACGGGTTTTGAAGTCGACTGCCCACCCGGGGTTACGTCGCGTGTTTATTTATAGGGTCAATATAACCGTTAGGAATCGTGTCAAACGTAGATCAGGTAGAGAGAAAATGCTAGTTGCTCGTAGATATTTTCGCAACCCATTGTCATGGCGGGGTTGGACCGTTGCAGATGAGACGATAGTATCGTTATAACCGCGTTATACTGACTAGATTATCTCCTAATACTCACATCACGAGACGCGAGACGATCGAAGATATCATTTCAGGCTGTCGCAACACAAAACAACGAACGACACAACAAACTAAACTTGGACGATAAAAGCGCAGGAGAGCCTCGCTAGCACCGCTGCTCACAGGTCAGCCATGTTGGACTGGCAGCTGGCTGCTGCTGCGCGTGACGTCACACAGTGTTTTCGTCACGTGGTACTCGACTCCCGTTGGTGGGGGGGACGGGGTTTCAAAATCGAACTGCTTCGCGACGCGGAGGCGGCGGCGCTGCGACCCGGGAGACGAAATTTCTCGATTTTCTTGATTTTCTTTTATTTTTCATACCACACGCGTTTTAGACGCACGTGAAACGGTCCGATTATCTAATCCAATGACGTATTATTGCACGCGTCGATGTATTCATACGCGTTATGTTGACGGGCGATGGCCTTCTGCTCTCACTAGTTCGGTACGATGAAAATTTTCAACCGTCGTGATGCACGAATGAGCTGAGAGAGAAACGCGGTCTTTTAACGCTTTCTACAGAGTTAGGATACTTACCAGAGTGTAATTTTTCTTCCGACCATGTTGCGTAAACTACTGGGTTTCGTTACGTATATAGCTGTAGGTTTGACTGGAGTTTGAACATTCAGGGGGACCCGAGGGGGAAATAACTAAATCCGGGCGTGACGCATGAATTTTGAAATTTGAATTAATTCCCATTAATATTCTGAAGCTAATTTAATGCACTATAGTTTGCGTTATTTCACTGTAATTTGAATTAATTTTGTTTAATTCGAATCAATTCTCCAGTTCTCAATAAAATCCTGATAATACACGTGAGTTAAAATTAATTTGCGATATTTCAGAGTTTAATTGAAACCCGAGTCAAAGTTAATTCCGATTATTTCGGAATAATTTCCGTGAATTTCGCCTGATCCAAATTAACTCAATCTAGTTTCGTTGATTTGATTAATTTTTTTTTTCAATTCTTCTCAATCCGAAATAATTCACATAATTATGCGAATTAATTCATATCAATTCGAAATAATTCATTTAATTCGTGCTAATTTGCAATAATTTCGATTACACATGAAAAAAGGGCTCATTTTTTCAGAAAGTTACTCCTGGTCGTGTGAAGGAAGAAATTGTAGAAAAAACAGTCGTTTTTTTCCAAATTATCCGCAAATAAATGAATTTATATAGATATTCGAGGCTTTCCAGAAAAATGTTGAAGATTATTTTATTTTATTTGACTTTACTGGGTTTTTTTTTTCTCTCCTCAAGGTCGCAAATTAAGAACCTAGATGTTCGTACGGCCGACTATTGGATAAATTGAAATAGAATTGAATGGAATATAAAATCGTGATCGATTGATTTATTGATTCAACACTTTCTTCGATTTTATTCTTACGATTCTCTATTTCGGACAAAGTTTGACAGATTCCTGAATATTCATACAGTAATAAATTGCTACGATCATTGGCTACACCTATTCAACTACCTGAAGAACTCTGTCAACAATTGACGTTGGAGTAGAACGGAAAAGGTTAAAAGAAAAGAAAAACTGTTACAAATTCGTTAATTGAAAAACAAGATTTATACTTTTTATTCATTTTTATGAAACATCAAAGTTACAATAAGGTGATAAAAATCGTCACGACGAATGTGTCAATTTAATTGTTCACTTCTAATTAATTCTCCAAGTAGAAATGTGTGATATCACAACAGTAAAACAATCCGTTTGACACCCGGTATGTGCCACGTGCAGCGGCGCTACTCTATGTTCCATTTCGAGGTGGCATCGCTCCTGTCAGCTGTTCGAGTCAGCCTCACCTATTCACGGTGCAGCGGTGTATAAATACACGACGTCGATCGTACGCCGAGCCAAAACCCTTTTGGAACTCTCTCAAACTCCTTGATACGAGTCTCGAACGAATTTCAGAAAAGAAATCGCATTGTTATTCGATCGTATCGATCGTCTTATCGTTCTTGATCGAATTTTATTCGAAGGAAAATGAATAACAATAACCTATATATGTATGTGGGATAGTTTGAAGTTTGTTTTCATTTATAATCATCGCAAGTTTTTTTTGTCGAATAACAAAGTTTCATAAAAGTACAATAATGAAGACAAGTGGTTATAAGGTGGCTCGAAGAATCATTTCAAGGCTCTTATATTAACTCGATATTATCGAACAAACGACTCATTTTCTCAATATTGTCTCAACAACAAAAAAATAATATTTTTTCCGCGTTTTTTTTTTACCCCAGTTTCAGAATTAATTCGGTACAACGAGAACGAAGTAACGTAACAAAATGATGAAGATACAGCCATTTATAATGTCTCAACAATAGAGATCAACAAAACAATATACCAAAGCCTCAAGGTGATTTTATACAAACAGGAATGTAATTTACAAATCCTGGTGATCCAAATGAAATTGATATAAAAAATCTTGAATATCTCAATATTGATATGGTTCTATTAAATTTATGAAACTGTTTTGGAGATTCAAAACACACTATGATTCTTTTTTAGTTTTCAGTGAGAAAGGTATTTCAGTCAATTATCAACAGTCCGTCCATTTAAAAGCGTAAAATTATCATTTTTGGTCGATTCGGCAATTATTGTAGCAGTGGAAACCCATTTTTTGATGAAATTATTATCACGAATTTTCGAATGATATAATCTTGGCTATGAAATTTCCGAATAACTCTGAATTTTCAAAACTGTTATACGAATATTAAAATATGGAAAAAGTTGAATTTTAATATGAATACAGAAATTTCTAAGAGTGTACACGCGATAATGAAGATATCTTCGATATCATACATAGCACAGAATTCCTCTTTTCCATACAACCATCGGCCACGGGGAGTCACCACCTAGGCAGTGTAAACAAAAACAAAAGCATCGACGTAGCCAGTCGACTGGGTCCACGGCGACTGGAACATCTGCGGAGACTCTCGCGCTCGTTTTACCAACACCTCAGCCGCCCTCGCACCCGGTACAATACGTATACGTGAACGTGATATTCCGTAGTGACTAGTGCCGAGTTTCCCCACCCGCCGCTTCGCGAACGCGAGCTGGCGTGCAGGCGAGCGAGCGAGCGAGCGAGCGCGGCGTACGAACGAGCGGACGGACCGACGGACGTACCGTAGTCCCGAGTCCCGAGTCTCGCGAGCGCCGAGCCGTCAACGGCAGCCCGCAGTGCGCGCTACGCGATATCACTGCGCGGTCATGTGTGCGTCACTATGATATTTAATTCGTACAGTAACAGTTTCGCCGTTTCGCCGTTTCGCTATTGTTTTTGTTGTTTGTTGTTGCCCTTGGGAGAAAATAGGATAATATCAAAGTAAAGGTTTTAGAGAAACGACGATGTGTGCTCGCAGTGAAGAACCACCGTGCGGTGGACCGATGGTTCCGACAGTTGGAAAATAGTTGAGTAAATGAATAAAAATGACGTGATTAGAGAACGTGGTGGAGTTTAACCCTCGATTTTTCAAAACAAAAACAAAACTTGTGAGAAAGAAGTGATTTGTTGTGTTTCTAAAGCCCAAAACGCGTGTTTCGTGTTTCTAAATGAATAAATAAATAAAAACACACGACGCAGGTATATAATATGGCTTACAAGTACCGTGAGGAGATAGTGGGTAAAAGATTTCTCTCAGTTAGTGGATTCGCGAAGCTTAAAGTTAACAAAATCAGTGAGTGGGGTTGGCGGGCCGGGGTTATACGTGCCGCCAGTCACAGGGATAACACCAACGAGGATCTTCAGGTGAGGAACGATCCACGAATATCCGCAGCCCTTCTGCCCTTCTGCATTCGAGATAATTCGAAGAACGACTCAAACAGTATTTACAAGTTTTCCAATCCGTCCATTTTAGGTCTCGAAAGCGTGACTTGTTGTTCGGAAAGAGACTTTTTTTGGTATTCTGTTACACTTCGGTCTCTAGCATCGACTATATTTCAGTTTCGAGGACGCGTCTATTTATAATCACGTCACATACCCGTGGGATCGTTTCGGTTATTTTTATTTTTACTCGCGAGTTCGAGAAGCGAACCGTTATCGGACGATTTTTCTCCTTGTTTTTCTTCACCGTTTCGTAAATTCAAATCGGCGGTGACACCCAGCCGCGTGCCACACCCTCTACGACACTGGAATAAATTCAATGTGAGAATTCACTCGGAGAAACAACACAAACTACGGGAATATCATTCAATGAAGAGGGAAGATACACCTGAAAATTTCAAAACAGTCAAAACGACCGAAAGTTATTTTTGTGTCTTTTTAGTGGTTTTCACACGATTGTAGAAAGAATTTTTTTTTCTGTCTATAATGCACGAAATAAAATCTACCGGTGGACCGATTTTAGTTTTTCAGGTCGCAAACTGTTCAGTGAAGAAGCCTTTTTAATATGAACAGAGAAATTTTTCATAACTTTATTTCTACTCGAGTTATCATGAAAAGTGACGTGTAAAGACAAAAAAAACTCTATTTTATTCTAGAAAATGATGAATATCTGGTACAATTTTGATCGGATCAACAAGTTCTCTGTTCATTTTGAGAAGGACTCTTTGCTGAATAGTTTGAGACCCGAAAAACTTGAAAGGATCTACCGATACATTTTATTTCGTGCATCGTAGACGTAAAAAAAATGTATTCCCAAAATCGTATGAAAGACATTCTAAAATATGAAAAATTACTTTTGACAGTGATCACTTTTTTGACAATTTAAGGTGTACGTACCCCCTTGAGCGCGTATTGTGAATCTATTGATATGTACGCTATTTTTTTAGAGATATGACGAAACGAACATACGATTCTCGTTTATTCGAATGGAGACGAATCTAAACGCTCACGATCCCAAAGTCTTCGTCGATTCATATGAGACAAAAAAAGTAGCCGGATTAATCATCGCTCTCGGTGTTTATATTTACTCTAAGGATGAGGCACACGGTGCAGCAGGTAGAGCAGCTACGTATACATATAGTAACGGTGAGTCCACAACCGTTACGACTTACGACATTCCTAAGGATCTGGGAAGAGGCACGTAGGTAGCTGGTCATTCTTTCGAAAGTATTTCAGGGTACTGTAGTTCCAGACCTCAGCCATTGTTATTACCGTTTGTTTAATTAAGGGGACCAGTAGAGCGTGAACAAATTCTTCATACTCCAAAAATCGTTTATATCTTATCCAAGGTTCATTATGAACCTCGGATAAGGTAGGTATTAACGATATTTTGATCCCTTTAAACGACTAAAGAGTCGCTTTTTACAGACTGATATTGTATTTGATACGTTGAGCGAGGCTGATGAAATTTCTCGGAAGTTTAGGTGGCCGGATTATTAATTTTCTTCATTCTTCTATCCGCTCACGTTGTCGATTCTATTACCGGTGACCATCGCTCCTTTCTACCATCATAGGTTGCGTAAAATATCTGTTGAAATGTGGAGAATTTCGTTCGGCTCGGTTTTACCATTACCCGTTATGCGGTTCGAACGTCTCGCTGCGTAGGCCAATGGGATTATTCTTCAGTCCTATCCTATCCTATCCTATCTACGGTTTCGAAATAATCCTGCAGCACCGCGACAGCGAATGGATTGAGGAACGACGCCCATGCGAATGCGAAGCGGGTCTAATCAATGAAACTTGCTCGAAACTAGCGCTTCGCTATTCGAAACAAATTTTCTGCGCATGTCTTGAGAATTTCTCTGACACTCGAAACTCTGAGCGCGCGGACTTGACTTTTCATCAAATTGTAGAAATTTCAATTCATACTCTTTGTGTTTACTTTGCTTCTGTGCAAAGATCTTTAAGAGCTGTCTGTTAAAACGTGGAGAAAAAGAATTAAAACAGTCGAGAGGTACTGAGAAATAAAGAGAAGAAAAATAAACAAAGAACTGTTTACCCGCGATTCTCGGCTCTCGGAGCCGTTATTGTGTCGCGGCTATGGCTATGGCTGTTTGATTTGGCCCCCAAGAACTGGGTTACGACGACGACCGTGTGTCCAGCTCGTCTGGCTCGTCCGACTTGCGTCTTTGGAAATTGCAGCTGCTTCTGTGTAACGGGTATAAAAATGATGCCTCTTTTTATCGTATAAAGAAGAGAAACTGTGAGAAAGAAAAAATAAATAAAATGAAGAGATATTTGAACTTCTCGATGATCGATAGATTTTCTAACGCTCTTATCGTGGTGGCCACTGTAAAGAGTAGAGAAAAATCTCTCTGACTTTCCATTGACCAAATTATAATTTTTCCTAGACTCAAATTCAGACGAATTTAGTGGTTATTCAAGCACGTAATGAATAATGCTTTGAATCAATGGTGAAAGACAATTACTTTTGAGAATACTTCGTTATTCATACAAGTGTTGCAACTATTTTCATTGATCAAGATTTCCGCGTGAGGTGGAAGACGGAAAATCGCTGGGGATCTTTTGTTCGGTCTTCTTTTGTATCGCCACAATAAAATTCCTCGATTTTTCGCTGACCATTTTTTGAATTTGTTGACTCTTCCACGTCCAGTGATTCGATGTGAGGAGCTGTGATGAATACAAGGCGGTTGACGAGGGGCGAAAAGGTGATTAAATATTTATAGACCAGTGAGCGCCGGTGCACCGTGATTTACCGTCTGTCCGAATGACTGACTGATATTTTGACCTTTGCCCCACGTTCCGGTGCACGCGTCGCTTGCTCTCTCTACCTGTCGACATCTACGGATTTCTGGTGGTTACTACGCGACTACGCGACTACGCGAACAAACTAAATGATGTTTCTTTATTTATAACACGTACTTGACGAGGTCAGCAGCTGATCTCTGACTTTAGGGGGAGGGGGCTATGGTAATTCGCAATTAAATGCGACGAAGGGAACTCGAAGGCTTTCTATACACCGCAGACCAGCGATAGAAATGGATATTGCACGGTATTTGGATCGACGTGTTTTGGAACTGGAGAAACAATGTTTTTTAGTCGATGGTTCAAATAACACAGCAAAACTGATTAACGTGTTTCACATTATAGTATAGTATGAACATTCGTTGTTTGCTTCCTAAACGAATTACAGTCTATTGTAATAATTGTAATGTAAGGATCTGACATTCCAAGGATGTCAGCTCAGGTTATTTTCTTCCAAATTGGGGAAAATAACATGTAATCGGCAATTATGGGTTTCATTGGATGAATTGATGAAAGGACCCGGTATTTGACCCTTTCTTGCTGCATGACAAAATTTGCAGTCACTTTTAGTCATCAATAACGCCTTTTTATATCAGATTTTCGACTATAGCGTACAATAAATGGTTCAACTTCCCTCCTCGATAATTATTTTTCATCAGCCGGTCGTGATATTGTAGACTAAAGTGAAAGAAAAGGCCAAAGGGTCAGAAACCGGGGCGTTTACCTTGTGTATTATTGAAAAAACATCTTTTTATCGTTTGATCATAAAGACAATACATCAAATAGTGGTAAAAATGTTGATTAATTATTCGATACGAATTGTATGGAAGTTCGACGCGTGTAAATAAATAGAGAAACGGATGTAGGTAGAGAGATCCGTGGGCGAAGGTAGGTAGGATAGTACAGGAGAGGCTTGGTCGCATTGTGTCATTGCGGATCGAGATATTTTATTTTCCTTTCTTTTAGTCATCCAGGTTTTATTTATCGTAGAAAAAGAAAAAAAAAGGTTAAATCTCGAATTCCGTTGGTTGCGGTCTTCGGCGCACGCCCTCTTCCCGGTTATCCACGATCCACTCCGGTTCCCTTTCCATCCTTCAGAAAATCTTCAATTATTATGATTCGGGTATAAAACGCGCGTGCCTCGCCTTTTCGAAAGCGGATCGCCTGAAACCAGGCTTCGCCTTGGAGGAAAAGCAATATAATATAAACCCGCGGCGGGTCGCCGATTCGAAGATAATCACAGCTTCGAGCACCGACTCGTCGTCTCCGTTACTCGGTGGTTTCTGGGGCTGCTACGTGGATCGAGGTGCAAGTAGGGTTCGACCATCCGGAGCTATGGAGTTCGTTCGTTGAACCCCAACCCCGTTCGGAGGGCTCTGGCCCCAACCTGAGTTACGAGGGTAACACCGTCCTCTCCTCATTATATCCTTCTCACAATGACACATTGAATTATATCTGTACAATATAATCGATTTTATTCATCCAATTTTACTGTAGAGTATTAATTGATTTTGATGATCGTTATAAAAGAAGGAAATAGGTTAACAAATTGACCCCTGGGATATTAATGAATTTTCTTCCAATATAATTTAATGTACACGTATCAAAAGAAAAACTGTATCTTATCAGATTTTCCAATTGATTATGTCAAAAAAAGAAATTTTTTGGTATTTATGAAACTTCGACGAATTGAATATATTTTTTTTATTTTTATCGAGAATTGAATTATCTGTTTTATTATTCAGTATTCTTGGAAACGGAGACAACGGCGAGGCGTAACGTCGGTAGTGTGGTAGAATCTTTCAGTTACGCACACGGCGTGGCGTCACTCCGCAGGAGTCGAGTCTTTTTTTTTTATTTTACTTCTCCTTCTCTTTTATGTCACTCTTTCGGAAGAACCCACGTCGAGTGTTGTTGCGCTGGCTTAATATTAATATTTGTACTTATATGCAAATATGTACCCTTGGAATAAGTTAAAAAAAAAAAA
>JAFFZH010010477.1:10793-22441 GCA_018420115.1 Euura saliciscinereae | reverse complement strand
TCTTCATCGACGGTTCGAAATCATTGAATATCGATATTTTTCGATCTGAAGTCTCATGCCTAAGGAAAGGAATAATTATTGTTTACAAGGAAGTAACGTCTGACTCCGAACGACTTCCCCTGGTCTCTCTGCGAGTCACGGTCAACTCAACCACATCCGGTGTCCGTATAGAACCAAGAGTAGTTTTGTGTGCAGCATGGTTTGCGTTATAACGAACCGGGAACCGCAAGATTCATTAGAATCAGCGAGTTGTCCCGGGAAAACAGATAGTTATCCTCCAACCAGACGTTATTTTACCTCGATATTCCCCCTGCATCGTATCATATCTATTTCTCAGAATCTCACCCGACCAATCTGTTATCGGTTTATTCATTTTTTCCCCTTTATCGTCATATCGCATTATGTTGCAACCATTATTCATTCCTCATTGTACTCTAGCAGAATAACAAATTGAATGATCAGTCAACTATTGAAGAGACTGAAAGTCCTGAACTCTGTTTATCCATCATATCTCGACAACTATTGATCCTATGGTCACGAAGGTTATTACAAAAAATGAAGCTCACTAAATTCTCTACAAAAAACGTTCAGTACACTTTTCTCTTATCGTGAACAGTTTTTCTCTAATACACAGGAGAATGGGTACATAATTCTCGCAAGGTTGTGTACAAATATCGATACTTTGAGCCCTGTATTATACGAAAACTATCAAAGATACGAAAAAACGTATTCAACCTTTCTTGTAGAGAATTCAATAAGCTTTATTTTTTGTAATCACCTTCGAGACGGTAGAATCAACAGTTGTCGAGATATGACGAAAAAACCGAACTCGAGAAGATCTTCAGTAGTAGGCCGTCGCCAATTCGAGGAAATGAAAAATAAATAAATCGACATTGAAATTTATATATAATATATTCCGATGCATTATCTACTCGGATCCGGGCTGCAGTTAGCAGCTATAGTAAAACGATCAGCGAAGATGTAACGTGACGTGGTTCTTAGAAGGTGAAATTCTATAAATAGCCGCTGTAACAGGATCACACACATAGCATCGACTTACCTGGAAACAAACCTTTACGACTGAACATCGCCGAGACAGAGAAGGGGGATTACGTCACCTGTCAGGGTACCTCGCGAAATTGTCACACATCGATACGATCTGACATCACTCTTAACAATTCATAGATTCGTCTCACCGGATTCTCTACAAGAGCTGTTAGAACGCGGTGACTGAGAGATTCCGATGAGTCAGATAAGCATATATCGTTGAAATTCTGGCTCATTTATTAATCGAATCGGAACTCACAGCGACCTTGACGTTACATATGGCAATAATAATAAAAAAAAAAAAAAAATACATATGTGACGGTCTTTAAACTCGAATCGGTTCGTGACACTCTTTTATTGCGTAACACGTGGAACCCATTAAGAGACTCCGATATTGTGAAGACTGTTATCGTGTCAGGGTGACACTGTATACGGTAGTCGGTATTATACTCGGTGAAAAGATTTCTGAGAATTTATGTAATCTCGCGGTCAAATGATAATAATGGAAAAAAAAAACTCTTTGCTGTAATTTGTGATCATCTTGGAGACACGATTCAGTCACATATATATACGATATACCTTCTTTGGCAAAAGTTTATAGAAGAAAAAATCTAATCTAAAATCTAATCATAGGATTTGCTAGAATATAAATAGTTTTTGGTATGGAGAGGCTATATATATGACAGAAAGGAAGAGGTCTAAGAGTTAGAAATTATCAATTATAAGAACCATTCCCATGGTGGAAGTGGGGATAAATTCATCACTGATTTATCATCATTTATTATTAAACTCATATAATTTATAGAAGAGAAAGTACGAGCCTCTTCCCAATCGAGGCAGTTTCTGCAAACTTAGAACTGATGAGACTGTTTTTTTTTTAGTCTTGATCACGAATCTATGAGGTAGTGAATATTAATGGCGAATCAAATATGCTGTTAAAAAAATATTCTGATCTTGAATGAATCAGGTTCAATCTTTGTTTCGAAGAGTTTCTTCCCCTCTCTTCAAACTTTTGACAGAGAAGGTATTATACTATAACTTTTACAATTAGTGGGTATTAGCTATAACTCCCTCTGAGTAATTTCGCGATACCAACGTCGAGGAGGAAATTGTTCCGTGAATTAATTTCAAACCCTTCAGAGTTCGGGATTTGGGGACTAAATCGTAAGCCATTCTCCCGGAAGCTATACGCTACTCAATTATAGAAGTTGACGTCTCTGCGCAGGGGATAACGATTCCGAGTAAATAATAAATATCCTTTGCTCTGAAGAGAGGGAAACGTCAAAAGTCAAGAATTAAGGTAACCGCACCCGTTTCTGACATTATAAGGATTTCAGCAGAGGTCATTCTCTTCTAAATCAGGGAAAATAACATTCAATCGGCAACGATGGGTTTCATTGGATAAACTGATGCGATTCTTAGGCGAGGAACGCGATCATCTTTCCAATCTGCGATTCAATGAATGATTTGACAATAGTCTTTTATCGTTTTTGTATCAGATTTTTTATTATTAGTCGTTCAACTTTCCTCCTCGATAATTATTCTTCATCATCCGGTCGCGATATCGTAGAATACTGCAGAGAAAAAAGGGCGATGGGTCAGAAACCGGGGCGTTTACCTCACGGATTCTCTACACTCGCGCGATGGATACTCGAAAACTCTTGTAAACCTTCTTCCAGTTCGTCGAGGGGAACGGAGGAACGACTTCGTTTATAATCGAGGGCAGCTGCGGTACGGAGAAGACCAAAGTCCCAGAAGAACTTTAGTCGAGCTCGAGAGCCACCACCTGCGACTCTCCGAATCGTTATACCGGCAATCCACACTCTGCTATACCGCAATGCCACTGACAATGAGTGCAGTTGCAGATGCGATCACAATCGGTCAGATTCCGGGCTCCACGATATCATTGCCCTCCCACATCGCCCAGGATATACGCAGAAATTTTACCATTTTCGTCTCGAACGGTTTCATCGATCCAAATCTGATATCGAAAGGTTTTTATATGAAATTAGATTCGCAAACTTTGAAACAGCAAATCCAATATGCTGTTTAAAAATTCTAAAAATGTTCCGATTTTGATCGAAATAGGGAATCCGATTCAAAAAATGTAAAATTATTGCGATTCCAAATTGAAATGGAACCCGTGAATTTTCCGGATCACCGAGCCCGAATTTTCTCTCTTCCAATTTCCGAAAATTCGAATTGAATAATAATGCTTTTCGAACGGAGAAAAACGGGAAGTTCAAAGGCTGGGACATTGGGAGCCCGAATCAGCTCGTTCTTTGATGTATTTACGTCGATTAAAACAGCGAGCTGGAATTTACTCGGAAATGGAGAACCGAAGAACTCTCTCGACGAGCATCGTTAATTGGAGGAAGCCGAGAGGAAGGAGATTAAAAAATGATTGAAACTCCGATCACGTAAAGGGCGTTTAAATCGATTCACAAAATTGAAGCGATTGCTCTGAAACCAGAAGACGAAAATTTTACCAGCCACTGTAAAATTGAAAAAAAAAAACTGATACTGATATAAATTTATTTTTCATCTTTCCTTTCAATCAAGTATCTTCGATTATTGCTTTCCACAAATGCTTAATAAGTACTCTATTTTAATTCACGTTTTTTTCTCTTCCTTCAAACTTTCTGTTCTAATTAAGTCGAATTTACACAATTGAATAGAAAAATATTTTTTATTACAAGATGGGACAGAAAAATAATCACAATGATGATAATTAACTGAATCAATGAGAATATATTGAAATTTATTTGACTTCAGGTCACAACGATTATTGCGAATTTATTTGAATGAACAGAATAATCGAGATTTTTAAATAACTAATTTGCTATACGAATTAAGGCTAATTATAAGTCAACTTAAACAAAGAAAAAAGAAAAGAAAACCTTATGAACTGTGAAACTCGATTCGAAATTACAAAAAAAAAATTATATTGAATAAACAGAAAACACAAAACTGATTGAATTAGGAAAAATTGAGCCAAACTTCTGTTAAACTTATCTCAATTATGATCCGGAAATTGATTTTACAAGAAGAAGAAAAATTGAAAAGAAAAAAAAAGAAGTCAGTTCATCAACAATTGATAACAAGAATAATAAAAATAGACAAAATCAATTAAAAAAAAAAAACAAAAAAGAAGAAGAAAAAGTAAAACTGATTTTGTTTACTCCAACAAGCGTCACGAGTGATAAAAAAACCGACTTCAAAGTCACACTACTCAACCGATTTTTATAAAATTTATATGGGACCAATCTGAAAGTATCTCCTTCCGAATGGCGTAAGAATTTTCAAAATCGGTTGATAAATGACGGAGTTATGAGGTAACAAACATTTAAAAAAAAAATACAAGCGAATTGAGAACCTCCTCCTTTTTTAAAAATCGGTTCAAAAGTGACTTGGAAACATTAATTCAACATTAGTTACAACGGGGTCGTAATTCTAATTGGAGTAAAATAAATTATTAATTTGAATCAATTATTTGATAAATCAAATCATTTTTTTTCTGATATTATGCGATACACAAAATCTTGCCTCAATTCGAAATCACGGTAAGACATAAAGAAAGAAAAAAAAATAAAAATCATGTTTTTTAAGTGCGAAGTTAAATCATGACCAGAAAAGTGACTCAAAAGTGATAAAATCTTGTAAACAGTTTTGAAAAAGTGACCAACACTGACGAAATCGCGGAATCCCTTACAGTTTCAGCGAAAGTAGCCAGGTGGTACCGCACCCTGCCGGTAGTATTTCGAATCACACGTTCCCTCATGCCTTGCGCGTTTTACCGAGAGTTTGTGTTCAGCTTGAGAGACGCTTCGAGTACGTACGGTGCGTGTCGACGACCATTGAAAGGATGCGTTAAGAAACAACAAACAGGATCGGGATAACCGAGCAATCGAGAAATAAGAAAAAAAAAATATGCCTCAAAGTGTCGTAAAAATCGTCGCGAGTGTCTAAAGAGGGCGAAGTAAAGTGAAAATTCTATATTTCGATGCCTCTATTAAAGGTACCGCGTAAAGGTTTCAGCGTCGGTCGATGGATACCTTATAGCTCAGGCTCTTCCTCGCTCTGTACGTGCCGCTGCAGCTGGAATCCTGAGGGGCTTCGCACAGTCTCGATGCTGCAATAACGCGGTAAGTCGCTTGCTAACTATTATCCAAGATTATTATCATCCTGCATCCACGACGAAGAGAGAGGGGCTGACTAGCATATGGAAACTCGATGTGAGGCTTCAAACTTCGAAGACAGAGAAGAAGATAAAGGAATAAGACACACTTCGAAGTTTTCTAAATATATATATACGTACGTAGGTGTATAGAAGGTGCAGAGGGAAAGGCAGACACGTGGGTCGGGTGCATCGAGCCTGTCGTAGACCCGTAGTCGCTAAATAACATTCAATCGGCAACGATGGGTTTCATTGGATAAACCGATGATTCTTAGGCGAGGAACGCGATCATCTTTTCAGTCTGCGATTCAACGAATGATTTGACAATAGTCTTTTATTCGAGTCATCAATATTTCGTTTTTGTATTAGATTTTTTTATTATGAGTCGTTCAACTTTCCTCCTCGATAATTATTCTTCGTCATCCGAGGGGTCAGAGAAACCGGAGGGTTTACCTTGAATACGTACAGCTCGTAGTCGCGACGTACGGTGAGTTTGATTGTGTGATATACCGGGAAACGGTTAGTTACGAGTTATTAAACTCTCCCGCCTTTCTCAGTTCTTGTGTGCAACTACGATACAAGGCTACTTTCAAAACTGTCCTATTTACACAATGACCATACCCTAAGCAGCTGTAGTTTTATTTGTATTCTGTTTTTTTTCGTTTGTCTCTCAATTTCTTCTATCGATGCCTGCTTTTTTGTTCATTTCAATTCGGTTCTTGAATTTCTACAAGGCGGCTGGAATCGATGAACGAGATTTCAAGCAGTTCTGAACTGTCTTGAGGCTTTTTTTTAAGATTCTAGCCAACTTCGGAGGGCAGTTTAGCCGTTAGAAATTCACCCTGTTCAACTACCCCCACGATGTAAACGCGCGTGACTCGTGTGTCAGAAATGGAACAAATATAGTCAGAATGAGAATGAGACCGTTAACATCTGCTCGAGCGCATGGTCTGCATGGAGAAAGCCGCTTTTGAAACGAAATAGTCGGATCAGACATAATGGAGCCCGACTACTTATAGAACGATACAGTTATATCGAATGCTTCGGCACGCTGTATTATTATTACACGGCATTTGAGGACGTCTTTGAGATCTAGAAGTTGAGAAAAAAGATCGAAAAACTGTTTAAATAGAATCTACGGCAATTATTCTCGGATACGTTCATTAAGTACGTGTCGAAAATTGATTTCCCACAATTCGAATAAATCGAGCTCGAATGATATGAACGATTCGAAACAAAAGGGTCGATCGGAATGTCGAAAATCGTCGATCTCTGGCTCTTCTTATCCGATTATCGTTTTCTCGGGGCGATTTTTGTCCCCCGCGGTGTCTGACGAAACATTCGACGAATCGTGGACCGCGGTGAGGTTGAAAAGCGCGGATGCGGTCGTCGACGATCAACCGTCGCTCCCCCGTCTTCATCGACTCCCGGGGTAACTGTTCGCGCATTTTTTGCAGACGATCCGCGGAGACCCCCCGCGCGAACGAAACGAGACCAAGATCGTTAGAATCGGATAAGAAATACGAGAGTTTCGACATTTTTGACACTCCGATTGACTGTAATTCGGTCGTTTTCCTTTTTTTTCTGGTATATTTTCGCCTTACTTAATTATCACTCGGAGCCTGATAACGGGACGGTCTTTTATAATCCCTAAATCAATCCACGCCACTGGTCTCTCTCGATCTCGACCTCGCCCGTTATAATGGACGATAAATATAAATTGCTTCGAATTTATTGAACCTAAGTAGAGTATAACGGTGTTAATTGCGTCCTTGGATTCGTTCTCACAGTTCCAAATTCACAGTCTGTTGGTTGGTTCCGAGAATTGATTAGTTATTGAATCCATTATATTATGTATCTAATATATATACGACCAAAGTTGCAGAGCCCATTACTGATACTGGAAATCGTTTAAATCTGCTGATAACGCGCTATAAACATTATCATTATGGCGTGGCAATATGATGAAAGAGGGGGGAGTACGTAAAGAATACGAAGAGAATATTAAATATTGAAAGAATAATAATAATAACGAAAAAAGAAAAAGAAAGACAAAAGTTTTTAATTTTACATAATTTCGGGTTTTATTACAGATTCGCCTAATTTTTTTTATTTATTTAATGATATGCGAGTATATAATATACATATATGTACCTACCATGTACATGAATATGTATTCGTATTTAAATCTGAAAAAACAAAAAAAAAGAGAGGAAAAAATTCAAATAGGACGAGATAAAAAGAAAGAAGATTAAAATTTGTACCTAAACTCGTGGAAGATTGCTGCTACGGGCAAAGATCCTTCCCAGAATCATCTTCTCCTCCTTCTTTTCCTTCTCTCCGCTTCTTCTTCTTCTTCTTCTTATTCTTATTTTTTTATGACGGAGCGAAGAAGAAGAAGAAGAAGAAGAAGATGAAGGAGAAGAAGATAGCAGACAGAAATAAAAGAGATTCTTTTAATTTCAGTTTTTCTCTACTCCCACTGTTGCCTATAATATATACCCTCTGTCCCGTCCCTCTGCCTCCCAACTATAACAATAAGCTGATCGATACTAGATGGCTGTGGATGCCCCGCGCGAGGATCCCCAACGTAATTAGTCTATTCCCGATCAGGAATCAATTTTATTTCGACATTAAATAATTCTTCGTTTCGTGGTGTTTTTTTTTCTCGACTATAATACACGGCGTGTGACATCGCTGGCTAATTTTTACCCCTTAATTAGAGTAATTATAAATTAATCTTCGTATTCACTTAGCTAGCGGAAATTCTTGACTATACTGTACTGAATAGTCTGAAGTTGGCTGGAATCTAGAAAAAAAAAAATTGTCTTAAAGATCACGTTTATCGATTTAATAATCGCAACTTCGAGAAAAATTAAAATTACAATATCAAGACAATATCTTTTCTCGAAATTTCTAATTCGCTCTACGATTTTTTGGTATGATCCTGATTTTTTTTTCTTCAGATTTTCCCCACCACCTCATCCAAAATTGAATATATATTTTTTTTCATATTCTCAATAATTACCAAAATTTTTTTTAGAATCTTCGTTTCTTTTGTTTGTTCAGAATGTTAATAAAAGCTGATAAAAAAAAAAAAAAATCGGTCCATCATTAGACGGGTGTCGAAATGATCGGAATAAAAATCGAGATTTTTGAGAATATTATGAGATTGAAAACAAAAAAAAAAAATAATCGTGAAAAATTAACGGTTGGTGAGAAAAATGTGAAAACAAAATTCAGAATCGCGTTTTTTTTAGATAGAAGAATCATATATAGGAAATCGTAAACGAAATCATTGGTCGAGTTGACAAGGAATGCCCCATATATTCACCAATATTTATTTCCCTGCGATCTTCTAATATTTCTGTAAATTAATGATCGAAAGATTCTCCCCATTCCTCCCCGCGTATTATAAGCAGAGGTAATTCTCCTCGGGTATCGCGTATATACAGGGCGAATTCCTAACGACTCGGTAATCTGAAGTTGGCTATAAACGTGAAACGAGCTTTCAGACATTTCTGAACCAATTAAACTGTCCGTATGCTCTCATTTTTCGAATCTAGCCAACTTCAGCTTATATAGAAAAGAATCAATTGTTTTTTTTGTTTTTTTTTTTACGATTTTTTGTCGTTATAGCCGAGATTCACCCTGTATATACGCGCGAAACAGTCGCTGTGCCACGCCTATGCCATCGGGTACAATCCCGCAGTTAGTCGAGGCGGCGCAGTTTTCCTGGAAGTACGAGGTTCCACCCTCCGACCTTCGTCGAGCGCCCGGTTGTGCAGGCTCTTCCGAGAAAGGCCCTGTGTTCTCGTGCAACCCGCCTCGCTCCGTCTCCCCGAGTCTTTGCTCTGACTTCGTGAATCCACTACCCCGTCGTCGAAAATCTCTCCGACCGTACCCACCGCGCGGTCCTCCAACTTCCTTTGTTCAGGGATCAGGAAATTGATGTTTAACGTTCTCACAGAATCGCTGTACGTGGGTACAGCGCGGATCAGTTGCCGTACACGTATATATAATACACCTAATTACGATTCTGATAAGAGATAAGAACGTTGACTCCGTTAAGTGCAGGACGCGATACCCTCGGGACCCGGAGGAAACCTACTCATGCGTTGGGCTCTACTTGAGCCGAATTAGGGATTCGAAGAATCGTGGCTATACAGGCTTTCCGCATCTTCAGTTGTATCCGATAAACCTGGAGGATGGTGAACCAAAAACCGACTTATCCCCTCGGGGATACCGGGAATTTTCGATGGGTTCGAGTCACATGGACGATAATGGATTCTGTGGGGGTATTTGCGATCGTTGAGAGCTTGAAAACATATTTTAAACGCACAGGCATCGAAAAGTCACTTTTTCGCGGCTGTTTTCGATCCGGCAAGTGAAATTGCGGTGTAAAATCTTTATACCGCGACTTCGATGCGCAGTTCGAAGTGCGCAGTCTAAAGTTACGGCGTAAAGTGTTTCTCGTGCGGATTCCAACAGTCATTTTACGCGCATGACACGTAAATATCTATTGATACCATAGTTTTGGGAGGATTGGACGAGTTTCGCAATTTTTACTCCACCTTGATCTCATAATTTTGGAAATTTGACTTCAGATTCGAGATCAGTGACCCAAAAAGTATTCCGAAATCAATTTCCAACCAAATCCATTGATATAGTCATGTTTTTTGTGCAGAGATTTAGCGAAAAGTCGAATTTTAATCACGCGTGTGAATAATTAATATCGCTTCCATTTTGCACGGAAAATTAAAGTTAAATCAACATCAGATTTTCTCCACCGCAGCGATGAGGCGTAATATCGCAGTGAGATATCTCTTTCACTGGGTATAATTAGCTCTGTGGTTTTACTAGGTGGAAAAATTAAATCTTGTCGCATTACACGGTTAATTAAATCCTCTCTTATTTTCACATCGCGATTTCAAATCTATTAATACCCCGCGGGTCTATGGCTCAGCGGGGAAATCGATGGGAAGAGTGAAATAAGGCTTATCACCTTCTATGTACAGGGTGTTTCGTTTCAAACAAGACGAAAGTGATAAAAAGAAGAATAGTTCGTGAAAAAGTCGCAGCGCTCCGACTAGTTCGATCCTAGGTGGCGCCACCTCTGATATTCTCTAGAAGAATTCAAACAACTGCCTCGATTTTGAGGTTATGTTATGCAACTCGTCGTCAGCCACTGCCATTAGACACGTGATTTTTTTTTATTGAGGTACAAAGAAATACAAAAAGATGGCTCTAGGAGCATTGTCCCAACTAGCCAGACACGTGATGTGAGAATCCTCGAGCGTGGCGCCATCTATGATCGCAAAATTCGGTGTCCGCCGGAACCCTGGAAGCTGGACACCCTGTATCCGTCGGAACTAATTTTCCGGGAAACTCTATCCTCCGGGATACTGCCCACGGAGGCATGTACCACTCACAGCGACCCAATCTGAGGCTAATATCGAATGGGCTTCGTCCGGGTTTCCCTTTTACCCGTATCCCAACGTGCCCTTCTAGGAATTGAACGGAATAGATGTGAGAATATCGTGAGAATATGAGCGATCGTTATCCAAATCGTCGGCCATGATCGAGAGGAACTGAGGCAAGCTCCCTCTTACGATCGTCGCCCAGTACCCTGGGTTTAACTCGATCCTCCGAACGTTATAACCACCTGTAAAAGCAGATGGTTGAACCGAGCCAGGCAGTATAATTTACTCGAACACTGCAAAACGTTCTCGGAAATGATCATTAGGTCTGTCAACGTCAAATACGGGCTTCGCAGGGGGCACACGGGTACCATACAATCTCGATGGTAAATTTGAGCATAAATTCATACAACCAGACTCGACGTTTCATTATAAACTTTTTCCAAGTCTCTGGTACCTATATATCAGTGCGATGGTGCGAAGCCCTTCGGGGCTCTCTCTATGCTCTTCCAATTTGCGTCTATACGATCCCGAAGAGGGGCTTGAGGCCATCCAATTGCACCGAAGGCGTAGTGGCACCATCTTAAGGATGGTACTTCGGGACGAGATAAAAATCGGAAAAAAATCAACCACGATCAAGACGATCAAAGTATTAACTTTGAATAATAATAATGCCCAAAAGTTATCAATAAATTGTTTAAACAAAACATTGTTTAACAAATTTTCTGGTAACGTTATTTTTTTTCATCTCAAATGAATGCCCTAATTTTTCTGAATACACATGAATTTTTTGAGAATTTTGTCACTATTTTGAAATTTCAGTTTTCGAAAATTTCCAAATTTTGAAAAATGGAAAAAAAATCTGTTTTTTGGATATATTTTTGTGAAAACGATGTAGATTACAATTCCGAAGTTTCCGGAGCGTGGAACAAATAGTTTCGTAAATACAGCCTTTACAAATTTCCGTTTTCGAAAATTTGTAAAGGCTGTATTTACGAAACTAT
>JAFFZH010010477.1:0-10693 GCA_018420115.1 Euura saliciscinereae | reverse complement strand
CCGAAGTTTCCGGAGCGTGGAACAAATAGTTTCGTAAATACAGCCTTTACAAATTTTCGAAAACGGAAATTTCAAAATAGTGACAAAATTCTTTAAAAATGCATTTGTGTTCAGAAAAATTAGAGCATTTATTTGAGATGAAAAAAAATAACGTTACCACAGAATTTGTTAAACAACGTTTTGTTTAAACAATTCATTGATAACTTTCGGGCATTATTATTATTCGAAATGAATACTCTTATCATCTTTATCATGGTTGATTTAAATCTATGTAAGTTAGATGAGAAAAATTCAGAAAAATTCCGATCAAAAACCATGTTTTATCATTTTTTTTTTCTAACATAAGCCAATTTTTGAACCGTTTAATTAGACTGTTAAATTGCAAAGGGAAAATCTAATAACTACAGTCTCTTTGTTGACACCTAAATAATGTGAGAAATTCATGAATAAAAAAGTACATGAAAAATCTGAAGGCCAGATTTGGTGGAATGCGAAAATCAAATCGCGACGTTGGATTATACGTGGAATCGTAAAGAAAGGACAGCAAAATCTATATCGTACATGCTGTATATAATATGAAATAGGACAAAAGTCTGGAACGTATTATGAAAGACCTCAAATTCCCAGAAGTTGCTTTCATTATATTACTTTTATTGTGTAATCTTTTTTTTTTACGGTATAGAACAGCGATATTTGCACGCAATTTTAGATTCTGAGTATTCTAACATAATGTAGTCGGCCATTATCCCTTTCAAACGGAAGAAGAAAAAAACGCCTCATATTGACAAGTGGCTGTTCATTCTCGGGAAAGTTAAGCCAGTGTAACGTAAAGAGGGTCACAAATACCGGTAATTACAGTCCCAGCGAAAGAGTTGGGGGGGGGCTATAAAGAGTGATAGTATAATGGACATATGGAAAAAAGGAGAAAAAAAATGGAAGCGGAAACGGAAGTGAGTAGTTTTAGCAGCGACGACAAAGAGTTTCAATAAAAAAACTGAAAAAACTATGGTAATACGTGGAATAGTTGACCATTCTCGATGTGGTCAACGTTTGATTTGCACAGTACCATTTATTCGACTCTAATACCGACACGATTGTTATTGCATCGATGATTTCTCGTTAGTAAATTCTGTGAAACGTGTAATTTATACCACGTGTACGTACCTTGCGCACTGCGGCTACTGCATCATCGCTTGTTAATCAGATAGGTAATTGAATTCCCCGCAAAATGTCACAAATGCTACAGATATACCTACAGTTGTTGTGAAGGTAAATTTGATTATAATTTTACTTGATAATTAGTACCCGAAAACCACAACGTTAATATCAGCTGCCAGGTATTAAAGAAATCACGTTTAAACGTCTATGACAAGAAGTAAATTGACCCTACACAAGTTTCATGCATTTTTATTCATCCTTATACTCCTAGAATCCGATAATATGACGATTCTGATTGATAAAAAACTACTGCGCGCGATTTTTTATCGTTAGTTTAATCACGAATGAAGTTTTTCGATACAACGTTTGAATTTCGCGGTCACGCGGTTTCGTCACGTGGTACCTTTCACGCACAGATGGCGCTAAGATTGCTCATACAGTCGCCAGAAGTTTATTCTATCATTTTTTATGGCTTTATGGCTTAAAATTGTATATTATCATTATAACGCACCAATTTCTCACACAGATATGTTCTTACTTTCTAAATTTTAGGGAAATCTTGCCTATTTTTATTTTTAATTTGTCCTTAAAAAAAAAAAGAATGTAATAGAACGAAAAACTGGTGAATATCTACTTGTCAAAATAAAATGAAGCTCTACGCCTTTTTTCTGTTGAAATCATATCACTCGTGATGATATTTTATATTTTTGATATTCGTCGGTTTTGATTACTCGACATTATTTCGCGGAAATTTAATCAAAAGGTTATTATACCCGCTGTTTTGTTTCTTGGAAAGTTTCATTTATTACATTGGAAAATTTAATTCACCTCTCATTCAGCTGTCCTTTTATTATTATTATTATTATTATAAAAGTAATGAACGTGAATAAACGTGGCAATTTCCCTTTCTGTCTGAGTCTTGAATACTTGTAATTCGTATTGTGTAACAAATTTTTATAACAGTCTCCTTGAACGATAATTTTATTCTTGAATTGAATTTTTGAAATTCAACGTTTCCTGGATTCAACCACCTGGCTTATTATAATACATTCACCAATACCTGAGAAATTCAGCTGCTCGTCTGAACACATGCACACACACACATTGATACATAGAAAAGAACAGCTGACGGTCTTCCGGTGATGTAAAGTATAACATGTAATTCATACAGAAAACGGACCAAAGGTCGTTTACCGTTTGTGAAAATTATACAGTGACGCATGTCGTTTGCCTACCGTAACTCCGATTTTAGAAGAATGAAAATTATTCAAATTTCAGTACACACACACACCTCAAAATAAAAAGATATACGAATCTGATTCATCTCCTACACTATCATGGTGTTTGTCTTTTTCAACTTTCAGTTTCTCTATTCCTAGAGAAAAAAAAAGGAAGAATAAAATTTGGTACCTTATGGTTTTTTGGGTCGCTGATCACGAATCTGAAGTCAGATTTGCGAAATTGAACATGTTGAATCCAATTTACTGGGAAAAAAAAACTGAAAACATTCTGAATCTCCTAAAAATCGGCACTCGAAGGTTTTTCAAACCGCTGATCAAGAATATGAGGTCAGATTTGCGAAATTCAAAATAGCTGGGAACAAAATGAATAACGTAAATTTCGGAGGCTGGCTCATAGTCAGTCCAAATCCGCTTACGCTTATTCTCTTTTCAATCGCGGATCGGCACGCAGAATTATCGCAAAAAGCAGCGGACCGAATTTGGTCGCACAAAGCTTCGTATCTATAATACGATTTTCCATGAATTCGATCGTTACAACGAGTTTCATCCTCCGATGCCACGATGCCCACGCAGTTTTACTCCTTCTGGACGTATTATAATTGTTATCGGTGACACGTGAATTGGATATAAGAATTTTCGTGGAACTCGATAGGGGGAGGGGATTTTTTCGTAAATGTAAACCTTACATATATACTGATTTCTATACATGTAACGCGACTTTATCGTATTTAATTGTAACAGTTTGATATAATTGCGTTTTGAACCTCGTGGGGTTTCCACGAATCAGATATTAAGAATTAATTAAATTATTTCGAAACGTAGGTATTAACAACAATTCGGGAAATTGAAAAGCAAATATGACGTATTTATATATCTCATTCGCGAAAATTAAAGCGAGAGTCAAATTATCAAATCGTTGAAAATAAACTAATTTTATCAAAATTAATATTGAATTTATTCACAAAATCAAATGATTCAATTGATAGTGATATTCTTTCATTAAAAATGAAACTAATCAACGCCGACATGGATACTGAATTATCGAAAATCACATTAATTATTGAGAATAAAAATGACAGGATGAAAATTAACTTATAAACTAGCGAAAGGAAAGAAAGAATTCGTACATTTTTATTTCAAACTTTATTTTCATATAATTAACTTTATTTTCCAAGCGAATATAAAGTTTGTAAAAAAAAATTAGTCGAAATTTAGACGAGGATCGATTCGAGCTTATTTGAAAATAATTACAAGAAATTTGAAATAATGAATATTCAATAATTATTCTACATCGTGGAATTGATTTTATGATAATTGGCTGAAACAAAGACTTTTATTTATCATTGTACGACAAAAAATACTTAACAAATTTGTTTTTCCTCCGTTTGATCTTTCCTTCTGTATTTTACTAAATTTTTCCTGCGGTTCGATGGTTGAATTCTTTTCTCCGTGTTCCTCGCATCTGTCCCAATGCGATTCCGTCTGCGTTCGCATCTGCTCTGCAGGTATATATGTACATATATAATGTAGATTTGTATATAATGTACATTGATAAATAGACGGTAGAAAATTGAGAGGTCGACGTTATGTCCTTCCTTCGTTTCTTCGAGGCCGAAAATGCCACCTGGTATTTTCGTTCTAACGAAAAATAGAACGCCTCCGTTGGCTGGTTTTCGGCATACCAGGGACTCGAAATTATACTGCCTCCTCGAAACCGTAGACGTAGTAGAATTTTCAGAAATTTAATTTTCTGATTTGAAATTTTAGTCCCTATATACCTGGACAATGAACAGTCCCGGATCCTCGATCCCCGGAAGGTCGTCCGCAGGAGCGGGTTTTAACAGCCTATCCGAGGTTGTAAAACTCGGTTCTGTCATGGAGAATTTTTTTTCTGATTTGATTCGTTTGGTTTTTCTTTTTGCAGCCTCGTTGTCCCATTCAGGTTGTTGTCCAAAGTCTAACTCTTGGATACTATATGCGAGTGAATTTCTACGGACTCTGAATGAGCTCGTTAGTTGATTGACGAAACTCCCCCGCATTTACGCGAGAACTAGAAACTAACTCTGTTCAGCCTCTGTACTCGGAATTCATTGGAACGGTTGTCAATGCGGAGTAATTTTAATTAAACCTGTCGTTGATGCGGTTGACGTGTAATTCGCAGGATTCTTTGTGAGGGGGAAATACAGGAATCGATATTGGGAAGTGGAAACTAAATATACGCGTTCAATTGACAACGATACATCCAGATTAATATCGAAAACGTTTAGCGAACGACGAACAATAATTCAATTAGCGAAACCGGTAGCGAGAAGCTCCATGTAATATAACTTGATATTTCATATTTGGGATGTATACCTACGTTCCGTCTCAAAAGTAAATGAACATTATATTTTAGGACAGCTGTCACAGTGAATAATTAATTTGATAAAATTCGTCAGAACTGAACTTTCTTGTCTAATAATAATAATATTGTACAGTGTACTACTCTTGACTCGAGTTATTCAAATTGTGTGAAATTCACTCCCCATTCATTTCTATTGATGAAATGGATTCTGAGGAACAGTTAAACTCATATCATAATAATTTACCGAGAATAAAAAAGATAACAGCGGGGAATAACAATCCGCAAAAATTGCGTCTCTTGGTAGGTATAGTACAAAAAAAAAAAAAAGCCAGACAGAAACCTTATCCGTCGTTGAATATACCCTAGACGTGAAATAAGTAGAAAATAATACGACGATGTTGTACTTGAGCGAATTCGAACCTAACGAGTTACACCGAATTCGCTTTTTTACTCCTTCACGATCAGTATGTGTAGTACATACTCTTTGATGCGTGAAAAAAACATTTCACAGTAAAACATTAGCTCCTCGCGTATCCCCCCCACTGTACTGAGATTACTCGTTCCACGAGCCCCCCCACCACCACCAGAACTCCGCTCAATCCCCACCACACGCTGCTTCTTCCCCCACCACGATAGAATGTGGCATGTCCCGCAGTAATTATAGATTCATTCACTCGGACCAGCGGCCGTCAGTCGCTCGACGAGGTTCATACGAGGGTGTCGCTTACCCTCGAGAGTACGGTGACACTGTGTTGTGTTTTTTGTTTTTTTGTTCTCGTCTTTTTTAATCGAGTATACACATAGAATCGAATATCGCAGTGACATTAGTGAACTCTAAACACTCGGTATAATATAAAGACTGAATTATAAGTGATACTGTATATGGATTATCTTTATAATTACCTGGATTAATCAATGAAACTATAGGTGAGATAATAGAGCGATTTTTTTTTATTTTTCTATATAGATAAAAAAATATATGTTACTTTCGTTCTCCGAAACGATTTCCCACAGACTGTGTATTATGCGGTTGTCTCGGAAGTAACTTTCTCTCCTTGGAAAATGAAACGGAGCGGCAGCAAGTCGCCAGCAGCCGCTTTGCTAATTCATTGAAGTTTCTTTTCGGTATACATAAGAGAGAAGGCATTGTACCACTCGATTCGCCAATATATATAGAGAAAGCCGAAATAATCTAACGATCTAAAACCACCGCGTACCGATCTCTTTGTTAATAACAAAACAAACGAGAAGGAGGAGGTTGAAGATGTTGAGGTGGAGGAGGCGGAGTTACGATTCCGCGAACTCAATTCCTACGACGTATCATTTTCATCAAACTCGTTAGCGTCGAACGGCCTATTATACGCTACAAGGTCTCTAACTCCCAACTACATACTCGGTGTTCGAAAAGACGTTGCAGCTCGAGATATTATTCTTCTACCATCACACGGATTTAAAATGATCACAGTTTTTGCTTCCCAGCGGGAAAAAAAACTCTCGTAACCATAGTAACGGTGAAATAAAACGAGAAAGTGCTGCCCCTAGCGGAGAACGCCGACCTCATGGGGTTCTAACCTCACTTTCACTAGTTTTTAATGCATATATATGTGCCATGGGAAGAGGAAGCAGGCGTAAATCGTCTGCTGCCTGTGATATACTATTTTCATTTATGTATGTATACATGTGTGTATGTACTGAAAATTGTGGTATAGTAGATACATTCTCACGCGTAACGCGTTCGTGACGTGTAATTATTTGCTGAGTAAGGTGATTCCGAGTTAATCGCTCGCTGTATCAATACAATACAATTTATATATATATTATTACAAACGCTGACTTTGTTTAACACAATTACACAAAGATCGTCGTTACATGTGAATATTTCTAAAATTCTTATGATCCCTCGATGCGGTTTATAGACGTTAAAATGAGAATTCCGTGTGCCGAGCCCGATGGGGGGGGAGGGAGAGTTTGGCCTTCTGGCACTGCCGCATTTGCTTCTTCGAGTTCGTTCGGCTCGACTCGCCTCGAGACACTGCGGTTCGCGGAAGACTGGCGTTCGCGCTACTCTCGGAATACTACGAATCACAGACGTTATATACCTACCTCTCTACCCACTTTACTCACACGTCACCAATACAGTAACAGTGGCCAGTGTCGTGCCGCGCCGCGACCAACGCAGAGCGGTGCTTTGGGCTCCCCCCTCTCACTCGCTCTCGTAGTCAGTAACCCTCAAACTCACTCATGGCATCCCAATATCGGTGAAGAAAAAAAGCTGCGCAATGACGGGAGCGCAAGGGAAAATGCAACACGGTCGGAAATTCACGCGGCGTTCGATGGAACACGATTATCCCGTTTAACGATCGTTTGAATATGTATATATGTATATTGAATAAAGGAAATAAAGAAAAAAACTAGTTCGAACTAGTATCTATTCGATCGGCAAGGTCTTCTTCTTGTAGTAATTAAACTATTTAAGACATACTGTTTGTGTGTGTGTGTGTGTTTTTTTTTCATTAGGAAAGAAAAAGAGAACACCGAGTACTTGCATATGCAGGGACGTAATGTTCTATGGAACGTGCGTCACGACTAGGAAGGTTAGATAATACGGTTTTGTTTAATCACTTTTCGCGCGCGATATTAGAGACTGCAGTGTGCTTGTATACGAGAATAGATATATTTTTAATAGTGTAGAGAAAAATCGAAAAACGAAAAAATCTTCACGGAATATACGTTAATTTAATAACAGGTTCGCGGAAATGAAATACATTCCGTACTTCGTATTCACTGATAAAAGACGGGACGTACCTTATACCTACCTACCTACTTACTTACCAACCCGAGGCGAACCTTTATGGCCAAGTGCACTCGGGCTATAAAATGTTCCGGGAAATAACACTCGGTTCTGACTTCTGATACTCGCTGTTCATGGGTGGAATATAAGCCCAGGGGGGGAAGAAGAATGAAAATTGCAGGAATCTGTTGTATTATATATCGATTCGGATGAGAGATTATTTACGAAGCGTATATTCTCGTACTCGAGCATTGAAATAAAATATGTGAACCTCGGGTTCTCCGAATTTGATCGAAGTCATTCGTTCGGCGATTCTTTATCGAACTTTCGACACTGAAGTTGTATGCTATATCTATATACACGTGCTTAGAACCATTTTGAATGATAATTCTCCGAATTGTTTTCGACCTCTTGTTTGACAGTCGACCAGAAATTGATTCTCAGTATACGAGTTTCCAATAAATCACCTTTCAACGCTACGGTTATACTCTAAACGAGCCACTTTCGCTCTACTCTTCTGCCTGTTCATCAATTGATAAAAATTTCTTTTTTTCTTTGTTACAGACAATCGACAACAACAAGAAAGAACAAAGAAAAATCGTCGAAAAGATGATGTCTCTGTGAAACATAGATAAAGAAAATAAACTAAAAACTAAAAAATGTTGACCATGGTGTGTCCAAACTGTCGTCACCGGTTTCCACCCCCGGGTTGCTGCAACCCGAGCGGATCGGTCCGAATGCAATCGTCTCCGGACCAATTCTCGACCTGCGAGGGAGACAGTTACTGTGCCGGAAACGAGTACCTGGTGCCCAGCAGGTACCTGAACGGTGGAGGCTGCGTGATAAATTCACCGACGATAATAAACGGTCAGATTGACCACGACGAATTCACGAGGTGGACGACGATGGGCCGGAATCGGCCCGGCGAGTCCCACTGCCAAGTGTCGAACGGTGCGAAAAACGAAAAATCGAAATCGAACGAGGAGACGAACCCCCAGTCCGGCATATTCCAGAACCCGCATCCCATGCTTTACGCGGCTCCTAGCGGATGCCAGGAACTTCCGGGCTCGACGGCTTTCGATTTCCAGATACCACGGGACTCGGGGGACTGGAGCAGGTCGAAAAAGCCTAACTGGACGACCAACGGAGGCCTCCTCCACCTTCCACCCGGCTCGTCGTCGACGAGCACCATCAACATATGCAACAAGTCCGACAGCCCGGCTGGTACCGTCATACAAGTCAACGCCACGCTCCAGCTTCCGCCCAACGTAGCCCACTGCACGGTCAGCATAACAGCCACCGCGAATTCACTGCCGGGATGCAGGACCCGGAACAACTTCAACGGCGGTGGTATCGTCGAGAAGGACGCGTTCTCCAATTCCCCAAACTGCGAACGCGACGATAACAGCCCGACAACCCCAGTTTCGTGGGTCCTACCGTTTCCGTGGGGCGTAAACGGCGCCACCAGCAACAGCAGCACCGACTTGGAGCGCCTCAGCGCGGCCCAAAGGGTCCTCCAAACCTCGGGGTGGTACCACGAGGGCCTCAGCTGGCAGCAGAGCGCGGCACTGCTCAGCAAGGCACCGGTCGGATCGTGGCTGATGCGCGACAGCTCCGACAAGCGGTTCATGTACGCTGTTTCCGTTCAGACCGCCAGAGGGCCGACCGCCGTCAGAGTGCACTACGTATGCGGGAGGTTCAGGCTCGACGCCGAACCACGTATGGCGCCACTGATGCCGATGTTCGAGTGCCCCGTAAAGATGATAGAGCACTATATAAATTATTCGAAAAAGATGTCAGAGCAGAAGGAGGTATGGGTCGATCACAGCGGGCAGCTTTATAGTCAGATTTACTTGACCAAGCCCCTGCTCAAGGAGGTCAGGTCGTTGTCGCACATGGCGAGATTGGTTGTCAACAGGAGCAACATATCCACCAAGGAATTGCCAAAACCTCTGAGAGACTATGTAGCCGATTATCCGTACACAGAGTGACCGTGATTCATCGGTTCTTAGGGGTGTCGAGGTGTTCTATTTTTTTTTTTAATCGAGTATTTAGTGATATTGCAGATCGCGATCGTTGATCGAGTTGACCGGAATCTATAATTATCGCATCTTCCAGTAATTTTATAAGAAAATATTAATTATTTTTTTATCATAAAACACAGGATTTAATTAATGTTAGAAGGTTTTTCTTTCTCTCTTATTTAATATACCTATATATATCGAGTAATATACATATGTATACGTACGAACGAATGAAGAGTGCAAGGACGTCAAATCTCAAGTGGCCCAGGTTCCTAGACGCTTATAGCATATACATAATGATAAGGTGAGATATATGATGATAGGAGGGGATTGATTAGTTTTGAAATAATTCTGCCCGTTAAAATTATAGGCGATATAGAAAAAAAAAAAAAAAATTAATAAGAAAAATGATAATTAAATAGTACTTTTTTTTTTCAAACACAAATATTTTCATGGAACGAATAATCTCAGATTTGTAGAATGTTTATTTGTTGGGTTTTTTTTTTTTTTTTTTGGTTTGCTGCCGAAAAATATACTCTTTGAAATATCAATAGAAAAAGAAATAGATAACACAAGTATAAAAGCTATTAAATTATTTCGTATATATATATATATACATAATAATAATTATTATTATTATGATTGAATAAGTAATAATAATAATAATAATAATAGTAATTAATAATAATTACATTATTATGTACTACAAAATTATTAGGAGAAAAGGGAAAAAAAAGGAAGTAATTAAAATATACTACTATTAAATATTTAAACATAATAATAATAAATGATAATAATTACACAAGAAAACAAACGTATATACAGAGAAGAGACATACAGACAGAAAGACTCTACAACCAAAGAATTAGAGGCGTGCGGGGGAGAGTAGGAGAATATTAATAATAATAATACGATATATTGATAATTGAAAAATGAGAAAAAAAAACGAGAAAAAAAATACCTTCTAGTATTACACGATTTATAATATATTTTGCAAATTTTTAGCAGCACAATTAATTAATAGAAAAGAAATGAAAGATAAAAAAAAAAGAAAAAGCTGTGCATAATAATCGTAGTATCAATTCAAGTTTTTCTTTTTCTTTTTTTTTTTTTTTTTTTTTTTTTTTTTTTTTTT
>JAFFZH010010475.1:0-12472 GCA_018420115.1 Euura saliciscinereae | reverse complement strand
ATGATAACATAGCGATGCGCGCGCATCGTGTGTATTTGATACACGCTACGATGCGCCTGAATACAGGCAACCGCATGTACAATTATACATAGCTGGTTTTTATCCACTATACTGCCACCCTGCTACTATACTATCTGCCAAATTGAGTACTTAATGATAAGATGAAAATCGGAAAAAAAATCAACCATGATAAAGATGATAAGAGTATTCATTTTTAATAATAATAATGCCCGAAAGTTATCAATAAATTGATTAAACAAAACATTGTTTAACAAATTCTCTGTCAACGTTATTTTTTTTTCATCTCAAATAAATGCCCTAATTTTTCTGAACACACATGCATTTTTCAAGAATTTTGTCACTATTTTGAAATTTCCGTTTTCGAAAATTTGTAAAGGCTGTATTTACGAAACTATTTGTTCCACGCTCCGGAAACTTCGGAATTGTAATCTACATCGTTTTCACAAGAACGTATCCGATAAATTCAGATTTTTTTTTCCATTTTTCAAAATTTGGAAGTTTTCGAAAACGGAAATTTCAAAATAGTGACAAAATTCTTAAAAAATTCATGTGTATAATTCAGAAAAATTGGGGCATTCATTTGAGATGAAAAAATAATAACGTTACCAGAAAATATGTTAAACAATGTTTTGTTTAAATAATTCATTGATAACTTTTGGACATTATTATTATTCAAAGTTAATACTTTTATCGTCTTGATTGTGGTTGATTTTTTTCCGATTTTTATCTTATCCCGAAGTACCTAATATTGTCGACGAGAATCTCTTTTGGTGAGATTGTACGGCCAATACATCCTTAGGAGCGGATGGATATTTCCAAGGCTTGTGAATAATCGAAAGCACCGGAATTTCGAAGAATTTGATTTATATTATATGTTATAGCTGCAGACGCTTAGGCATTGTTTATTTTTCCATCACATGCACGTAGATAAATACATCCTATAAAACAATTCAAATAACTGGTAATACGTACTTACCCCACCTGGTACTGTGAATATTGATTTCTATGGAAAAAAAATTGATAAAAAGGAAGAAAAAAATACAGAACTGGTTGTATAACTGCCTCATCCTTCTCTTCTTTCATTTTACCCGACATCATTGCTTTAAAAAGATTTATAAAATATTGGTGTCTCCGATTAGTAGCATTCTTATGTACTAGAATATAAAGAAGTCATGACTAATCCTAATTCAGTGCAAATCTTGAATATTGTCGCTATACAGTAAAAAAAATCTAAATCTACGAATCCTTTTTCCTTTGGTTTCTTCATAAGAAATTGCTAACGTGTCGTAAATGATTCGGCAAGAAAATTAAAAAAAAAAAATTCATATAATTTTTGCAAAAATTGTTGGATTTCCTAATCAATTTGCATCGAAATGAAATCAAGAATTAGGGGTATCATCTTGTAGCACTAATTAAGACGATATTAGAATTCGGGTCAGGGAAAATTGATCAACCAGTCAGGGAAAGTCAGGGAAAAGTCGGGGATAGTAACAAAGGAGCAGGGATAATAAACCGAATTCGAGAAACTGTATTATTTACACGATCTTTACTTTATTTATGAAATTATATCGTATAATTCGTCGTCATTTGGTAGTTTCCATCTCACGTCTCTGTGTCGCAAATTCAATAGCCATTTGTCGTCTTGTTTTGGTCAAGTTTCTGTGTCCTGCGCAATCTAAATTCTCCGTGAAGCACTTCTTTCTACAGCATTGTCTGCACAGCTTGTATTCACATTTGTAACCCTGCGATTAGAAAAAAACTATTAGAAAAGAATCAAATCAACAATTCATATCAATTTTCAGAAAAAATACTCACTAATGGATTTGGGCACTCTGTGCACAGGCTTGAACTCCGTTTTCCACCGGCCGAGTGCCTGCTAGGTCGCCTCGATACACGGCGAAGCTTCTTCAGCCGTTTCCTCGATATTTCATTCCCATCCTCATCTTTGTAGTCTCTTTTAGTGAGACCGTTTTCTAACTCTACCTTCTTAGCTTCTACCTTCTCCAGATGTTCCTCTGGCGAATCCCTGACGTAGGGTTGACACAGCCAAGGTGGTAGTTTCAGGTTGTAATCTAACGGAGGAATAAGCCCACAAATAAATAACACTACGTGGGAGTTATTATACTCAATCCCACCTTCACTCCCGGAGTCCCAACGCAAACGACCCTCGTGATACGGCAGGTGCCGGGCTTTGAGCATCTCTACAACCCCTCGAAACGATTCCATAGTTGAATTTCTCGCTAGGTTTGCCCTTGCCTCTTCATTTCCTGCTAGACAAAGTCTAATCTCTGGTTAATCGAGCATTCATTAATCACTGAAAAATATTGTCGTCAAACTAAGTGAAATAATGGGGACCTACATGTGCTGAAACATTTTGAACAAATGTCCTCGTATGTAGGAGCTGGGGGCAGGATACTTTTCCACAAGGTCCAAGTACTCTGCAGCAGGTTCCCAGGCCGGAGGATAACAGCCTTCGAATATTAACGGGTTGTACAGATTCCCTTCAGCCGACATCACTCCCTCGACGTTAGTTTCTTCTATACATCTATCCGCGTCTTGGACTGTCTGTATATTGCCGTTGGCGAACATGGGGACTTTGATGTGCTCTCTGTAAGGAAAAAAGAACAGAGTAAATGAATAACCATAACAATAGTCAATTCTTAATTTCTTACACAGTTTTCAACAAGAGAGAAGAATTACCTGACTGCCTTGATGTGCTCCCAAGACGCCAAGCCTGTAAGGGGTCCTTTCTGTTCCCTTGTCCGTCCGTGAACCGTGAGCATAGCTGCTCCGGCCTCTTCCAGCATTTTTGCATATTCGATCGACTTAGATACCTCTGGGAAGATCCTGAGCTTGCAGGTGACTGGGATTTTCAGTCCTTGGCTCAGCGTGCGAACTGGAAAGCACAATTAATCTTTATAAAAACCGGAAACCAAAAAGTGAGCAGTAAACTCACCGATATTTTTAAGCAACTCCCAATCATCCTGTAAAAATGCTCCGTAATGGCCTCGCTTGGCGATGGCTTGTGGACATCCGAGATTGATGTCTATAGCTTCGCAATGTGGTTCGGCGAGAAGAGCAGCTTCCAAAAGTATTTTAGGATCGTTTCCACAAAACTGTGAAAAAATTAGAACCGATCTTACGAATTTCTTTTTTCATGGTATAAATCGATTTCCTTGCCCGAATTGATCAGTACCTGTACTATCAGTGGCCTGTCTTCTGCGCAGCTGGCCAAAGCATCTCGTCTGTACTTTTGATCTCTGCAGAAAACCGACGAGTGTAACATAGGCGTGTAACAAAGATGAGCACCGTGTCTGCGGCTCAGTAATCTCCACGGAAGTTCGCTGGCGTCAACCATAGGGGCAACGATGTATTTGGGAGAGCCAAGGACATCTTTCCAAAAATAATGCTTTCCCTTTTCCAATGAAGTCTCTTCCGTCTCTGTGGCGCTTGTTTCCATCTGATTAATTGGAATACAACGAGGACAAAAGCGTACGGTAAATCATGAGTGAACTAAGTGAAATCGCGTGTTCAAACATATTTATGAAAACAATGAGGGAGTGTCCCATCCTGGCACCAGAGTGGCAGTTCGGATTCTCTAATGCTATTTGTCATGCTATTCCTCCAGGGTACCAGTCCGTACCATAACTCGACCGTATACACGAATGTGATATTCGTACATCAATCGATCATCATAGGCTTTTCTATCAGAAGATTATAGTGAAAAAGGAGTAATCAAACAATTGTCAATAACTGAATGTGTTATTTATTAATCAATTCATGTATATAGTAACGTATAATAATAATAATGATTTTATTATTCTATAATATAGACAGTATACAATAGTTTATTAATGTATAAAACAACGATGGACGGCAACAAAGTTCGTTGTGGCATCATCAACAATATAAAAAAACAGTAACTTAAAAAAAAAAGAAAAGAAAAATTAATATCAATGAGAGTCTCGTTCCGTATCACGTGACTTGGCGTCATTAGATTTGTCCTCATCGTTGGAAACGGGGGGTGGAAACGCAAAGTGGTTAACTTGAGGTGGGGTACGCGGTGAGGCTGGCTTGGAGAATTCCGATTCGGGAATAGGCGACAATTGCGCGATTTCCGTAACGTGTGGTCCCATTTTGAATCTGGGTCTCTTGTAAAACGAGGTTCTCCTGATCCTCAACGGTGGCTGGCTGCGTTTTGTCGGTAAAACAGAAACCGGGACGGTATTAAGATTCTGAACGTCGGTAATCTGCTTGATTTTATGCCGCGGAGGCAGCACCAGAGGCGGAAGTTTCAACGGCGGACGAGTCTGGAGCTTATCGTCTTTACTGGTCGACGTGACCGGGGATTTCGCCGCTTCTTTCTCCTTGCTCGCGCCCTCGATGATCGTAGATGGATTAACCTTGTTCTTCCTCGATCTCGAGACCTCTCCGTTCAGAGACCTCTGTCGGGAATTTCTCCTCAATCTAGTCCTCAGGAAGGACTGTATCCTCCGCATTGTGAGACACGACCTCGCGCCCCTCTCTTTGTCCACTTGCCCGTCCTTCTGAAGCTTCGCCGCCCGTTTCTCGCTCTGCAAACTACGCGACTTCGAGTTGATGATCGAAAAGCAGCAAGAAACGGGCGACGGTGTCGAGGGCTTGAACTCTATCGACGCTTGTCTCGCTTCGACCTCGTTTAAGATCGTCTGTGACGACACCTCGATCGAAGTCCCGCTGTCTCTGGTCTCGTAGGAGAAATACAGGTGAAAATTTCTCCTGTCTCTCCTGACCCCGTCGTCGCACGATTCTCTCTGATGCGTCGAGCAGATGTAAACGTTCCGTTCTCCGCTCGGCTCGTCCTCCTGGACCGGGTAATCGCTCTCCGACTGGTTGTACCGAAGCCTCTGGAGATTGTTGCCCGGGTTTTTTCCATCGGCGTTGCACAGGAACTGAGAACACGTTGAGCGAACGGTCTCGGCGTCGGCGCCCTTAGACTCCTCCGAAACCCTCTGGGCCACCGCGGCCTTCGCCGCCTTCCGTTCCCGCTTGTTGCGCACGTACTCGTACGTCGTGAGTCCGAGACAGGCTATGTACCCGTGGAAGAAGCACAGGTGTATCAGAAGGACGGCTGCGATCGCGGAGAGTATTCCTACCAGCGAAATAACCACCAAGGACCCGGTTCCGGGGGGTTGGGAGACCGGAAGGGTACCGTTGTCCATGTTTCCGTCGGTTTTGAGACCCCCGAAAGCCGCGATCTCGGCCGCGGAGATCCCGGCGACGCCGAGGGCGGAGACAACCGCGGATACGACGCAGACGATGAAGGCGACGTAGTTTCTACCCCCGACGCAGTTGTTGAGCCACTTGCAGTGGTGGTCGAACTGAGCTATGCACTTATTGCATACCGAGCAATGCTTCGTTCTCTTGTTTGTCGTGTTTATGTTGCAGAGGTGGCAGCGACCGTTTTCGATAACGTGGCGGTGCTTCGCGCGGTCGAATTCAGGTACTATTTTGTTCGTCGATCTCTCCCGGACTCTCGCGTCGGCCGGATCAAGGAGAAGAGCCGCCAGGTGCGAGGCGACGTGGAGGGAAAACGTCCCGCCGATCAGACCGAAGGCCAGAGAACGATGGGAGGGTCCGAGGTACGGTATCACCACCGCGAACGTGCCGACGGCTATACCGAGTATCGCTATCCACCCGACCACTTGTTGAGGGTGCAGCGGAAGCCGGAGTCCGTGGATTCGCCTGACTCTCCGATTCTCCAAGGGCACGACGAACCCCGTGCTGCAATCGCGGAACGTGCAACAACGCGAGATTCTCCAATTTGCTTTTCGCATTCCGATCACAATTTTGTATCATCGCGCTCTGTCGTTGTACGAGATATCGATTTTAGCGAGTATTTTTTTTCAATTATATATTTAATATTGTTGATTTTTGTTGTTGTTGTTTCACGCTCGTGGTCAACGGCCTCCTTGCCCTCGGGTATTCTCTTCTTGTTGTACTTATCGTATTGAATTAAAAATTCGGACAGCGCGACGCGGCGCTGTCTAAATGCGCGAAGAGTTTATCCGAGACTAACCGAGAGATACGCGACACAATCGTGCAGTCAGGGGTTGTTCGTATAGCTAGAAGAACTCCGCCCCAGAGGTTTGCGAATCGATAATCGCATAGCAACCTCAGTAAACTTACTCGACTACCTGTACACTCTGTATCTATACGTAATAATAGCCTCGATCATTTTTTAACCACTGCTAAACAACAAACTTAGATGCGTGATTCATACATCACCACTTTTTCATTTACTTTCATCGAATTATGAAATTGCTCGAAAAAATGAGGACAATATTTCACAGATATCAACGGACCAAATTTTACCTCCTACGCGTCATGCGTTCCAAAATTCAACGAGCGCGGGTCTCATGATCCTCATTTGAACGAATGTTTGCAAAGTTGATGATGAAATAGTTCATCGTATACAGTTGTTATTTTCACTAGCTAATTAGGGAAGTTTCCTCAGATTGAACATTAACAAATATCCATGACAAATGGGTTCGTGATGAATAAATACAATTTTTTGAAACAATAAGAATTATAGAATCAACTTCAGGCGACTGTAAACAGCAATTGAAAATTAGCAATTTTCAAACGCCACGTGACGTCACACAGTACCTCAGCCGGCATGTTATTCCGTTGACCATGGTCGTCCGCAGCGCCGCCAGACGACAAAACGGTGCGTGTGACGTCACACGTGACCGGGAAATTCAAACGCTGTATTAAAAGAACTTGATTCACGTGAAAAACAACTATAAGCAATTAGGTGCAATGTGTTTTTCATCAATCGTAATTATCGAATTGTCGGACAAGAGAATTCATTTTTTTTCTAAACTTCTCTATTAACTGTAATCACTAGATCGAACGAAAATTCATACAGTACACTGAGTTCACGGTTATACTTTGCTCGCTTTGAAAGCATCTTCTTGATACGTTAAAATAACAATCTTTGAAATGTTTACGAACAATTTTTTTTTCTATACATTAGCATTCACAATTTATTAGCATGTATTCTACAAACGAAGAAAGAAAGAAAGAAAAAACAAAAATCAAAATAGCTAAGTTACCTAAGTAAAAGAATTTTGATACGGATTGACCGATAAAAATATTCGTCAAGATTCCTGGTTTTATATTTTGCGGTGTTCGTCTTGAATAGTGAGAAAAATATGAATGGGTATCAAGTAAAGTGAGACAATCTCCTAATCCACTGTCCTTTTCTGTTTCTAATTGTAAGAATAAAACACGAACACGATAACGTAATATACATTACCGCACTGTTGAGGAGTGCGGTAATTTAGATTCCCGCACTGCTTTCGGCCTGTAAGGGAATCAGCTATCTCTCGCACTCTCCACAGTGCGCGAAGTCGAACTTCCCATGCAGGTGTTACGAATTTTTTTTTTAATTTATTCTTTATACATATATTTTGGTTGAAATTCAATAATGTCTTGAAGCTACTGCCTGCCTCCTTGGGCTCCTTATGAAATATCAATGTAATGAGAACCGGAATGAAACTGAAATGTATCATGTATCGTAAAATTAAAGACAAACAAAAATAATACAACACTTTTCATAGTCTTCCTTCAATGGATTTCCCGTACCTTCTGGGACTAATATTGAGGCCTCGGGCTCATGGTGCGTGTTTTGTTACCGCAGCATAGCGTGTGCCGAGTCCTCTATGTACAATAAAAGTAGTAAACAAACAATAAAAACCGAATTTCTGCATGATGATAAGATCATCTACATATAAAAGAACAAAAATGCCGATGATAAAAATAAACGTTGCTATTTTCATCCTCTTTTAGGCATAGCAAAAATTGAACGAATCTCTTTAACGACCCTAACCTAACTTTTAACCTAACCTAAATGTCAATCGCATGCGGAATGTTATCGTAATTATACTGTCAACGATTTTAGTTTCTGGATGAAATACGTAATTCGAACAATAGCAAAGATTTATAGTCAAAAGGACGGTTTAAAAAACACACATGACTTACCGTGAGTGACATAAGAAGTCGATTTTAGGTTAATTCTTCAATCCTTCTTCTCGCCACTCAGTAATAAAATTGTAGGTTAAAAATCCGTGTTTGAGAAACTCCATGTGAAAAAAAAAACTATTTATCCGTCTCCGTCTTGGCATAGAAACCGAAGTAACATAGAAATAAACTCGATAAATATTTCCGATCCATAGTCGTATACACAGGTCCGGCAACTCCCATGGTGGGGGTGGGTCCCTTAATGAAGCCAAGTGTGTTTTCGCCTGCTGCCACGGCTGCTGAGGCGCGCTAGAAGCCTAGTACAGAGTTGGAGTGTAAACAATGTTCATAACCTATTTTCTGTACATAACGAACGTCACAGTTTCCCTATAGTTTGTTATTAACAAATTCAATTGCGTAACTTTGATATATCAATGATACGATGTACATCTGACCGTGATTAAATGATGTCAAGTAAACTATTGAAGCAGATTTTGTTAGTTTTTTGTTGTTTTTTGGGGGAATTTCCGATACAAATCGCTGTGTTGTGGGATATTTTGGAAATTGCAACGCTGAATAAAAATTAATTGTTAGTCTATTCATTTAAGTTCTGTGTAATGAAGATTATTTAGTTGTATAACCATTTCGCTAGAAAAATGTGAACAAGTTTCATCCGTATTACCAAACAGTCAATAATAAAATTAGTGATATGCCAATTGTAGAGTGCTGTATCGATCATAAAAAATTGCAATAATAATATAAATAAATGTAATTGACAGAATAACGCAATTTGGACGGAACATAAATTTATTCGTTCACGAGTTTTGAGGTTAGAAACATTGTTTATACTCCAACCCCGCACCAACCTACTCGGGCGCCAAAAATTCAGCGGCCAATTCAGGAAACTTTCGAGCATCGCTAAGGGACCCACCCCCACCATGGGAGTTGCCGGACCTGTGTATACGACCGCGTGTTCCGATCGAACGGAGGACCCGAAGTTGGCTCGTAGTCGAAATTCGATTTCAATATCGAATCTCGCAGTGTGTCAGCGAGTTAACGGTGACATCTACAATAACTGATCTATTCAAAGGACGTGCCACGTAATTTTTGGTTCTTTAAAGTGCATAAGTTGTGTCAAATAGTCATTTGCCGATCAGATTTTTAATGCTTACGTATCGTGAAAATTACATCTAACTGCACACGTGCACATAGAAAATGGGATCTTCCCAGAGCGTTGAAATACCCGGGGGTGGTACCGAGGGGTACCACGTTCTCCGCGTAAGTATTAATAATTGTCAAATAATCTTAACCTATATTCTCGCTGTACACATTCAATACTTTAACTTCAACCTACCCAAAAAAAATGATATCAAGGTCCAGGACGGTTCACCCGGCCAAAAAGCAGGCCTCGAAGCTTTCTTCGACTTCATAGTCGCCATAGGTAACACGAGATTGGTAAGTGCGTCGAATTATTGGCAATTTAAAAAATATTTCGAGGCTCATCTCCACATCCTCCGCCCCTCTTAGGACCAGGATAACGACACTCTCAAGGAACTCCTGAAGTCTGGAGTGGACAAGGAGCTCCAGATCACGGTTTACAGCAGCAAAACTCAGTCGGTTAGGAACTCCGTCATCTCCCCAAGCATGACGTGGGGCGGGCAGGGCCTGCTCGGGGTCAGCATCAGGTTCTGCTCTTTCGAAGGTGCTAACGAGAACGTCTGGCACGTGCTGGTGAGTCTTGACGCCATTCTCTTGTTCGAAAATCATTTTCATATCGAATACCGTGTCATTTCAGGAAGTCCACCCGTCCTCGCCAGCGGAATTGGCTGGCTTGAGATCGTTCACGGATTACATAATCGGGGCGGATTCTGTTCTTCACGAAAGTGAAGATTTGTTCACTCTGATCGAAGCCCATGAGTCCAGGCCGTTGAAACTTTACGTTTATAACACTAACGACGATTCGTGCAGGGAAGTTACGATCACTCCCAACAATACTTGGGGAGGAGAAGGGAGGCGAGTGATTTTCACTTTTTACAGATTTTTGTCTCGAATGTATACTTTTTTATTTGACAACTAGTTTTGAAACGATTTACTGATGATATTCGTTGCACTTAGCCTCGGCTGTGGCATCGGGTATGGATACCTTCACCGAATACCGATCAGAAGTATTCCTGCCCCTGCAGTCAGCCCCAGCAGTCATTCATACGCGGTAATATTCTTAATTGCCGAAGTCTGTACTATTTGAATGATTGATTGCCTTGGATTCTCCACAGAGTAACATCCAGACTCCTGTTTCGTCATCGACGAGTGTTCATATCGGTGGAAATAATCCAGTTACCAATATTCCGCCTGGTTTCTCGATCCCTTCGAACTATGCAACGAATAGCGCAGCAGCAGCGGTACCAGCTACTTTTACGAACCAACAGTCCACGGATTTATCGACTGTTTCATCGGCGTTGCCCCAAGTTCCGAGCAGCATTACTCAGATAGATCCTGTATTCGCTGGTGCTACAACCACAACGACTTCTACCACTCATCTTTTCCCTGGGCAGACTGAAATCAATTTTACTGACAGTAAATGCTCGATTATTATTGATCGCAACTTGATTGATCGTGCATTAATCACGTTCGCTCTGATCCAGGTACTCTGCAACAACCAGCCAACGAGTACCACGGGACCCCGAATATTCCAGGCATGCCATTGAGCCCGCCAACGCTTCCGAATATCGGAAATTTGAACTTGAGCTCGCCTTCGGGGCTCCCTAATCTTCCCCAGTCGTTACCAAGCTACAATATGCCCCTTGGCGTAACGGGCGGTGCAGGCTTGCCCTTCGACGTAAGTTCGCAGCCCCAGGTAGTTACGACGCCGATATCTTTACCTGGTATGCCGCCGATAACTGTGAGCGCTACCCTTCCCCAAAATCCGTACTATTCTCCCGTCCTTAATCCTAATCAATCTATAATTCCCCCTGTCCAAACACCAGGTCTACCGCCTACCACGGCATCGGCACAATAACGGGTCGTAGAGATGGGATGATAACTCGCCTCTGAGCAGTGTAAAATATTCAAATTCTGTATAGAGGGGACAAAAATAAACGGCTAGGAAACTACGATATTAACCCGAAGAGTGAAGAAGCGGGGAATGATTGAACAGGCTCAAATGTGGTGCCAGTTTTCTATTTTTTTTTTCAACTTTTTTTTTTCATCTTATACGTCGGTGGATTGATGTGATTGTCGGGCAGTTTTATAATTACGAGAAAGTTATTAGAGGGAAACGCTTTGTACGATAAGTGTAATTTGAATAAAACTTTTAACTATCAATGATTTTGATCGAATGATGAATTGAAACTTGGCCTTCCCGGGGTTTCGTAGGATGATAGAACGATCATCAACCGTTCATATTTCTTGTAGCTAACATTGATTTGATGTAATATTTTCGTTTTTCTCTTGTAAACAATGAATTCAACAAATTACTCTAGCTTCTATAGACCATCGCGTATGCTGGAAGTAGATGAATTAATATATTAATTTATACTATGAATACTTATGTATATTGATTATACCTCGATTGCTGTAATTGTGTGACACGGATCGAGGTTCTAAGATATTCGTTATTTAAACAAAAAATGATTCCTTCTATTTAAGAGCCTTATCTTTGGATATATTCACCGATTATTTCTTTCTAACGTTTGTGTATGAGAGAAAATCTATTGCAAGAATATTGTAAGTCGAACGAAATTGTGTATAAAATAATTCTGACTAAGTTTCCGAACTGTTTTTAGCATAATTTTGAATACCGCTTTTAGATTTTATTCCCTCAATGAAATATCCTTCAATCAAAAAAGGTGACGAAAATGTATCTCTGCTATTGTCATAAAACTCTGGAGGTGTATTATATTTTTTAAATAGTATTTAAATATACTAAATATCAATTAGTATTAAATGGCATTTGAAAAATTGTATCTGTTACACGTTTGCTAGTTTTATTTTCTCCCCTTCTATTAAACTTCTCCAGCTAACAGGTAACTTTCAGGTACATCGACCAACGTTTATTAGGATGCCGACGTTTCGGTTGGACCGCCGCCAGCCATCTTGAGGCTAAAATAGTCATTACACACCAAATAGAGACAGAAAATAATCTTGATCATATTTGGTATGTAATAACTATTTTAGCCTGGAAGATGGCTGGCGGCGGCGAGAGTTCTTCGATCTCGGGAACAAAGAAAAATGACAAAAAGAGGAAGATAGGACCTTGGGGTCACCGATTCGATCCAGTTTCATTACACGTGTAGACCATGACCAGGACTGCAGCAGGTGCAAGTAGTGAGGTGCGCGTCTCAGCAGATCCTCAGAAAATCGATATTGAAACATTTCAGTGGCACAATATCGATCTTCTAAAAATCTGCTGAGACGCGCACCTCACTACTTGCACCTGCTGCAGTCCTGG
>JAFFZH010010474.1:1335-16683 GCA_018420115.1 Euura saliciscinereae | reverse complement strand
ACTCCGGCTTTGATTATGTGGTTCATTTGCATCGACGAGCTGCATCTAATTGTTTGACTACGATCGTCGTTTCGTTGCATAGACTCTGCGAGGACGCTCGCTCAGGCGGGCGCTGCCCGGCAAGCCCCACTGAAACTCTACGGCCCTATGCCGCTGGCTTATCGGTGCCAGGATTGGCGGACTTTAATTGACTATAACTCGTTAACCGTTGCTTGAAAAAAAAAATCGCAAGAACAAGTTTCGTCTTAGAATAAGCCAAGGAATCCGCCAGTGGACTCGAAATAAGAACCTTGCGGATCACCCTGTATTATACGTATAAAGATATCGCCGCCGCCGCCGCCACCGCCGTGTCAAGATTACCCAGAATCCCCCACCTGACCTAACCTAACCTAACCTAAATTACCCAGAATCCCCCACCTAACCTAACCTAACCTAACCTAACCTAACCTAACCTAAATTACCCAGAATCCCCTACGACTTCCGGGAAGACCCCAGATATTACCCTGTCTCCCTTACTTTCTGTCTCTTTGTCTATTATTCCTGTTTCTTACTTGCTTTTTCCTTTCTCTCCGCTTTCATCGGTCCGTCCGTTCCTCTGGGCTTTCTTTTTGTTCCCGTTGTGTCGTCCTTTCTAGTCTTCGTCCCTCCTGCGTATGGCTTCATGGCTACGCTCGGTCTCCTCTTTCCGCCTGATGATATCTTCCAGGGCGTCCTTTATCTTACGCCAGGAGGCTGGGTTTTTCAGCATTTCGTCCACTATCGTAGTCGGGCCAAGTGGGTCTCCCGCCGCGTTGCGCATGCGGTTCTCCCGGATGTCCCCCCCTTCTCCACATTCGAAGATCGTGTGCTTTACGTCGTCGTTTTCTCCGCAGTGGAAGCATCTCGGGTTGGTCCGCTTTCCAAATCTGTGCAGGTATGCGTTGAAGCACCCATGTCCGCTGAGCACCTGTGTCAGATGGTATGAGACCTCCCCCTTCCTTTTGCACCACTTTTGCAGGTTCGGGATTAGGGTCCTGGTCCATTCTCCCCTGTTTGCGTCGTTCCATTCTGTCTGCCACCTCCTAATGGTCCTCTCTCGTTCTTCGGTCCTCGCGCGTCTCATGACGGCGTCCGCACCTGGCCGCCCGGCTGCCTCCCTTCTCCTGGTCCATATGCGGGCCCTTTCTTCCGCTAGCAGATGCATCGGTGGCGTGCCTGCGATCACCGCAGCCGCCTCCGTGGAGATGGTGCGGTACGCGCAGATTTCCTGCCTATTCGCTTGCCGCTGTGCGGCATCCGCGGTCTTTCTGTACTTCTGGATTTCCACTGCCTTGGCCCATGCCGGCGCGGCATAAAGTATAATTGACTCGGCCACTCTGCCGAGAAGCCTCCTCCTGGCCTGTCTTGGCCCACCGACGTTTGGCATCACTCGCGCCAGTGCCTTGGTAGCGTCTGCTGCCCTCTTCGCTGCGTATGCCACGTGCCCGGTGTAGCTGAGTCTTCTGTCTATTTTGACCCCGAGGTATTTGATGGTCGGGCTCCAGGTTACCCTTGCACCCCCTATCGTGATTCCTTCGCGCTCCGCGTCCGCCTGCATTCTCCCGCTTCCAAATGCTATTGCCTCGGTTTTATGTATTGCAACTTCGAGGTCTGCGCTTTCCATCCAGGCTATGATTCTTTCTGCCGCCTCTGCAGCAATTTCCCTGGCCTCGGGTATGTCCTTGCCTGCCGCCAGTACTATGGTATCATCTGCGTAGCACATGGTGGTCGCGCCGCTTGGCAGTTGTGTCTCAAGCACCCCGTTGAACATGGCGTTCCAGAGCAGGGGCCCCAGTACCGATCCTTGTGGGACGCCTCTCGTTATTTGTTTGGTCACCTTGCCCTCTGTGGTTTCGTGGTATATCCACCTGTCTTCCAGGTAGTTTTCCACAACCCTTTGTAGGTAGTTGGGTATATTTTTCGCCCTCAGTGCCGCCGCTATCTGTGGCCAGCCTGCCGTGTTGAACGCATTCTTTATGTCCAGTGCGACCGCTACGCACTTCTTCGATTCGTCCGTTCTCTCGCGGATCCTCGCGTGCAGGTCCAGGATGGCGTCCGTGGTTGTTTTGCCCTTACGGAAGCCGTATTGGTTTGGGCTTATGCCCTCGTTCTCGTCCAGGTGCCTTTCGAGGCGTGTCGCTACGATTTTCTCGAATACCTTAGCTGTCGTGTTCAGTAGGCCCAGCGGCCTGAAACTCTGTTCTTGTTGATCGTTTCCCTTTGGCAGCAGCACTAGCCTTGCTTCCTTCCATTGTCGTGGGAACACCCCCTCCCTCATGCATGTGTTGTACGTCTCCGTGAATGCTGTTGGATCGCAGTTGAACGCCAACTTGACGACCTCATTCGTCACATTGTCCGGTCCAGGAGCTTTGCCGTTTGCTGCCTTCTTCATAGCTTCCCTCACCTCTGCGACTGTTACTTCGGGTATGTCTGGTTCCGGTTCAGTTCGTGGCTCTGCTCTGGGCAGTTGTTCGCCGTCTGGGAATAATTTTTCCACCGCCGCTCTGACCACCTCCGCGTGGTGCACTTGCCTTGGTTTGAGTTTGCCCATACAGAGTTTGTATGGCATTCCCCATGGGTCTGCTTCTATGCCGTGGATTAGTTCTCTCCAGGTCGCGTCCTTTGCCTTCTTGATGGTCAGCCTCAGCTCTTTCTTGCACCGTTTGTAGTGTTCTCTCCGCTGTTCGGCTACTGCGCTCCCAGGTCTAGCCCGGGATCTTTGGTTATTCCTATTTGCCGCTATGCATCTCTCCCTGGCTTCCGCCGTCTGCTCGTTCCACCAGTGCACACCTTTCCTCCCTCCGTGCTGTGTCCTCCTTGGTGCTGCCGCATCGCACGCCTCGCTGATTCTGTCTTTCAGTCTGGTTGCCTGTGCCTCTGCGTCGCCGTTTCTATCAGCTAGCGCTGGTTCGTGGTTCTCCGCGTTCCCTTCGGGAGGAGGGGATGGTGGTGGTGCGGCGCTCTCGTTCATCGAGTCTTCGAAATCCTGTTTCCTTAGTTTCTTCAGGCACCAGCCCACGTTTGGAGGCTCCTGGTTGTCTTGCGATCTGGCCCTTCCTCGTTCCGTTCCAGGTTCCACGTAGATGACGTATCTGTGGTCGCTTAGGGTCTCCGATTCTACGTCCACCGTCCACTCTCTTCTTATTGTGTCCTCTACGTCGCGCGATGCAAACGTTACGTCTATCATCGATGCTCTCTCTCCGCTCTGGAATGTGGGGTTGGTCCCTTGGTTGCATACGCTGAGCCCGATTTCTGCCATGTCCGCGTGCAGCGTCCTGCCCCTTGCGTCGCTCCTGGTGCTGCCCCATTCGGTTGACCATGCGTTGAAGTCACCCGCGATGACACGCCGTCGTCTTCGGTTCCGTTCTCCGTCTCCATTCTCCCCGCGCGACCGCTGATGCCTCCTTACGTCCGCCAAGAAGCCTTTGAATTCGCGCGTTGTTTTGTTGGGGGAGAAGTAGCAGCTGGTGTACTCCATTGACCCAATTTTCGCCGTTACCCATCCAACGCCTCTGCCTGTTAGCCTTGCTGGGACAGCCCGATCGTATATTATTATTGCTGCCTTGGCGTCCGTACTCGCGTACCATCTTCCTCCACTTAGGTTCTTGGGGGGTTCGCTGACTATCGCGATCACTGCTCCTATTTCCGCCGCCTTCACCTTGAGCATATCCAGCGCTCCCTGAGATTTATTCAGGTTGATCTGGATCACTTTTCCCACCCGTCTCGGTTCCGGGTCACCTTCCGTCCTTGCTCCACCACTGTTCCGGCTGCCGTTTCCGGTTCTTCTCCTCCTCCTTTTGTTATGCTGTGGGTTCGGGTCCATCTTTCTGCTCGGTTTTCGGACTCTTGCCGCCCTCCGCGCCTCCGATTCGCGTCGTCTCTTCCTCCCAGGGCCCCGTTCGCTTCTTCTTCTCCCTCGTCCGCCCTGAGCGTGGGTCTTTCGTCTCCGTCAGCCTCTTGTTGTTGTTGCTGCTGCTGCTGTTGCGTCCGCTGCTGCTGCTGTTGCTTCTGCCTCTGTTGTTGCTGCCTCTCCACCACCACCTTGGCCCCGGTGAAGCCCACTTTGATGCGCCCGCTGTTTTTGAGTCGCTCCACGAACTCTTTATCTATTCTCATTATTGCCGCCTGCTCCTCCCATGGGTATTTGAATGTTCTGATCACACTGACGCTTCTGGTTCCACACTCCGCTGCTCTTGCTACTGCTGCTATGATCTCCTCTTCCGTGACCAGTGAGTCCGGCCTCTAATTTTGATGACCTCGGTGGTCCCCAGCTGAATCCAGCCAGTCTCCTCGTCTGTTTTTTCCGTCAGCGCATCGTGCCACACCATCATGCTCTCTTGGTCGGGGAGCTCGATCAGCGTATCCCCCTTTCGGGTCTTCCTGACGGTTAGTGCCGGGTGGTTCTTCACGTCTTCCTCTAAACATTCACGTCTTCCTCTAAACATTCTTTAAGTTGTACCAGAAGCTCTTCGTGCGTCGTGTTGACCTTGTTCAACAACAGTGCCTTTGTTTTGCGCACCCTTCGCCTGTTTCCGCCTCTAGTACTCCCTTTTGCTTCCTCTTTCCTTCCCGTTTTTGGTTCGTCCTCTTTGTTAGCGGCTGTTCTTGTTTTCCTCGCGGCTCCCGCGGTGGCCCCCGCTGCTACCACTCTGTTCCAGCTTCTTTTTTCCTGTGCTCGGGTTTGTCCCTCTTGTTCGCTTTGTGCGGCTGCCTGGCCCTCGCCCTCGCTGCTCTGGTCCTTCCCGGCCTCTGTCAGCTCAATGTCCGTTTGGGTACCCACGTCTCTGCGCCCCCTTCGTCTGGTTACTGCCCCTTGTGGTAGGCGCTCCAAGGCGTCCAAGGCGTCCGAGGGGTTCGTGCTGCCGTCTCCCGTCGCTACCAGGCTTCCAGTTGGTTCCCCCGGTTCTTCCCTTTCCCTCGTAGCCTCGGTGGTCGTTCGGGCTTCCTCTCTGTCCGTTTCTGCCGCGCGTTTTTGTCCACGGCCCTTTTCGTTGCAGTTCTTCGCGATGTGGCATGTGTTGCCGCACTTGTAACAGGCTCTGTCCCCTTCCTCTAGGTGGCAGTTCGCTATGCTGTGTCGGGTGTCTCCGCACCTGTAGCACCCCCTCTCCTCTGTGAAGCTCCTGGTCGTGCAGCTGGCCCATCCTACCCTGAGCTTCCCTGCTTTGAGGCAGCTCTCCGCCGCTTCGCACGTTAGTTCAACGCATGCCGTCATCTGTCCGGGTCTTCCCGGGTTGAGGAAAACTATTGTCGGCTCCTCGCCTCCTGTGGCCTACGCCACCGCCCGTGCTAGCTCCTCTTCGGTCGTTGGGTTGTGTAGCCCTCTCACATGTACTTTGGTCTTCCTGGGCCCAAGCTCTGTGGCGTCTCTTCCTTGTTCTCTTATGCGTTTTTGCATTTCCACCGCCTGGTCTTGGTCTTGCATCGTTATCAGCAGGTCGTTGCCCGCTGCTGACCTCCTGGCCCCCAATACTTCCAGGCCATCCGTCCGGGTGCTATCCTTCACTTTTCCCAGCAGCGCGGAATATGCCTCGCCATTCTCCGCACGAACCCGTATCGTGGGTTTTTCGCGTTTTCCTTTCCTCTCTGTCCGGGGCGCAGCCGTGTTTGCTTCGTCTGTCTGGGGCGCAGCCGTGTTTGCTTCGTCCCGTTCGGTTGCCGCGCTACCTGGTTCTGGTTCCGTCCGCTCCGTCGTCCGTTTGGCCGGGGGGTCACCCCTGTCCTGTCCTCGTGTCTTTTCCTCTTCCCCTGCTTCTCGTTTGTGTCTGTAGGCCGTTCGGTTTCCTCGTTCCCTGAGTCTTCCTCGGTCTCTTCCGCTTCGTCTTCGCCCTGGTGGGTGGGATTGCCTATGCGCCTCCTTGCCTCGGCCATTTTCCTTTCTATGGTGCCAGTTATCACCGAGCTGATGCGTCTTTGTGCCACGATCGTTGAGGTCGCCGCTTCTACCGCTTTCTCCCATTCGAGAAACCTGTTGGAGTCTCTTCCGCGCCTGACCCTTCCTTCCGCGTCCGTGATAGCTCTATTCGCGGCCTCTTTCACTTCGCGCTTGAGGTTCCCGCTTCTTCCGTAGCAGCTCATGATCTCCCGCCCTATTTCAGCTAGTTTCATTGCCAGGGCATGGTCCCTGCCCGGGGTTTCCCGTGCTGTTGGGCCCCCCACGAGGTCCGCGGTGCTCTGTGTGGTTTCCGTTCTTGCTGTTGTTGTCGCCGTTGTCCCTTCTTTGAGTATGGCGGCCGTTCTTCCTCCTTCCGCGTGAGGGGTACACCCTGGGTCCAGGGGGTTTCCCTCCTCCGCTGCCGCCACCTCCTCTCTGTTGGTTAACTGGTCTTGTGTTTCATCTGGTGTATGGTACTCACGCCCGCGTCTTTGTGCCTCCTCCATGCTTGTCTCCAGCGACTGCATGGTACACCATCTGTCCACAAAGTTGCGTCCGGCGTCTCTTAGCGTTTCCATCCTATCTAGTATTTCCTGGCTGATTTCTGTCGTGGATCCAATGGCGTGTATGACACCGCCTATTATCGCCTGCCAGTTCATGATGTCCACGCACTCGTCTAGGTCCTTCGTAGCTGGGCCGCTCTGGAGGCCCTGTACGATCCGGTGCATGTCCTCGTCTGCTTTGCTCTTGGTCTCCTTATCGATGTTCCCGAGGGCTCCGTAGATCGCTCTTATCTCTATCGAGTATATTGTGAGTTTGTACATCACTTTCTTTTTTCTGTTCCACTCGGCCTCCTCTGTGATTTGTTCTGGTGGCTTGGGGTACTTGGGCGTTCTGGACTTGCCTGCCTCTGGGGTAGAGACATGTCCCTCCCCATTGGCTCCCCACTCCTGCTCCATCGTGCCATCCAGTCCAGGGGTAGTCGGTCCGTCCATGCCGTTATCGCTATCCTTGTCCTCCTCTTCGTCTGCGTTCCGTTGCCTACTGTCGTTTAAGTATTGTTCCATTTTTCCATGTGATTCCCACGAGTATCGGGGAAATATACTGTCCACCCGGCCAGAGCCCCGTTTGGCCGGGTAAGGCTTTATACAAGGCAGGGTCACCTGGTACCGCCAGGGGATCGTTGTAAGACACCAGTATAATCCCCGGTGCCCGCTGTTAGCACGATGCCTTCCACCTCAGCTATGGGGGATGGACCTCACCTAACCTAACCTAACCTAACCTTTTTTTTTTTTTGGACCGAAACTGTCGCCGAGTTGGAGTTCCTCGACGCGGAGGCTGGGAACCGCCTTTTGGCATTACGTCCAGCTCTCCGGCGTTGGACAGCCGGTGGGGGTAAAGGTGAGGATGGGTTAGGCCCGTCTACTTTTCTCAACCGGGCTTCGGACCGGCTACGGCAATCGCCTCTGGTCGGGAGCCCCTCCCCGTGGGGACGCGGGGTAGCACCCTTCCAGGGGCTGTCAGTGGTTAGGCTTATACCTATTCTATCTCTGCCCCTGTCCCGGTTCTTCCTGTGTTCTGTCCTGTCTGTCTGTCCTATCTTCGTTCCTATGTCTTGTGCATAGCGTTTGTGTGTGTGTGTGTGTGTGTGTGTCTCTCTGCTACTCCCCAGCGCCCCTTAGTCGGGGATGCCTTGGTGTTTGTCGGCATTCCCGTGTGTGTGTGTGTGTGTGTGTGTGTGTTGTAGGTTCGTTGTTTGTGTTCTTCCTTTTTCTTTGGTTGTGTTGTCTTATCTTTTTTTGGTAGGTCACCAGCCCTTCTGCCGGTCTGCCTCCTCTTTCGCCTTTATGATGGCGCAGATTGCTTCTTCGATGCGTTTCCATGCCTTTTTGCTGTTAGCCATTTCGTCTCCAATTCCCTCGAGTGTTTCTGGGAGCCTTCTTCTTCCGCTGTCGTCCCTCCTAAGGGCTTCCCACTTCGGGCATTTCAGTAGCGTGTGAGTCACGTCGTCTGTGTGCCCGCCGGCACAGTATTCGCAGAACGGCGTAGGGCGTCTCTTGAACCTGTGCAGGTATTTGCCAAAGGCTCCATGCCCCGTTAGTACCTGGGTTACATGGTATCACATGTTGCCGTGTTTTCTGTCTAGCCATTTGCCCATGTCTGTGATAGTCCTCCTCGTCTCGGCCCCCGTAGTCTCGTTTTGCCATCTCTCTCTCCATTGGTCCCTTAACTCCGTCTCCACTTCCGTCACGGTGCTCCTGTTTCTGGCCTTCTTTTCCTCTCTGCTCAGGCCCGGGTTTCCGTTTGTCTCTGCCATTTCTCTGTATCTGCGTTCCCTTGCCCTTGCGACTAGGTCCAGGGGGGGTAGACCGGCCAGCACCTCAGCGGCGCTAGTTGGCACCGTGCGGTCCGCTCCGATCATTCTTGTTGCTCCTTCCCTTCTCACCTTGCCCAGAGCGGTTTTCTTTCTCCCGCTGCAGGTACCTCCCCACGTGGGGGCTCCGTATAGAGCTATCGACTCTGCAACTGTTGCGTATAGCTTCCTTCTTGGGGCCTTGGGCCCTCCGATGTTCGGCATTAGGCCTGCCAGTCTCCTCGCGACATTCAGTGCCTTCTCCGTGGCCCTTTCCACGTGGAAGTCCATCCGCATGGTCGTGTCTATCGTGACACCAAGATACCTGATGTGGTCTGAGAATTCGATGTGTTGACCCTCGATCTGTATCCCCGCAGGCGCCCTTCTATTTCTTCTCCTTCCCATTCTTTTGTGGAAGATTATCGCCTCAGTTTTTTGCACGGCCATCTCCAGGCCTCTGGATCTGATCCACTGCGCGACCCTGCTGGTGGCTCCGTTCGCTCTCTCCATCGCCTCCACCACGTTTTCTCCCGTCGCTATTATGAGAGTATCGTCTGCGTAGCATATGGCCTTCGTGTCTGTGCCCCTTGCGGCCTCTATCACCCCGTTGAACATTATGTTCCAAAGGAGTGGTCCCAGGACCGATCCTTGTGGGACCCCCATTGTGACCGTCTTGGAGATGTCTTCCCCTCCTGGGATCTCATAGTAGACACTCCTATCGTTGAGGTAGTCAGTCACTATGGCCCTCAGGTAGCTGGGTGTCCCTTTCTGTTCGAGCTCAGTTACCACCCACGCCCATCTCGCGGTGTTGAAGGCATTCTTTATGTCTATCGCCACGGCTATCGTGACTCTCCTCCGGTTCATCTCGGTGGTGACCGTGTCCCGCAGGTTGATCAGGGCGTCGTTCGTTGATCTGCCAGGCATGAACCCGTATTGCTGGTCGCTGATCCCTTCATGTCTTAGCATGTGACTCAGGAGCCTGCTCGCAATTATCTTCTCGAGTGTTTTGCCGAGTGTGTCGAGGAGACATATGGGTCTGTAGCTCCCCGTCTCGCCCTTTGGTATTAATATCGTTCTCGCCCTCTTCCAGGGTGCCGGTATTCTCAGGGCTGTCATGCACCTGTTGAACAGCCCCTTTAGGAGGTCAGGATTGGCCCTGTGTACAACCCCTAATACTTCCGAGGGGATCTGGTCGGGGCCCGGGGCCTTTCGACTCTTGGCTGTCTTAAGTGCGGCCGCGATTTCCCCGCTTGTTACCTCCAGTTCTATTGCCGGAGTTTCCGCGAGGATTCGGGCTACCTCTTCCTCGTCTAGCCGTCGGTTCGGTGTCGTCTCTGGTGGAAATAGTTTGTCCAGTGCTGGTCTTACCTCGGTCGGGTGGGTGGGGGGTGGCAGCCTGCCGCTGAGTTTGCCCATTATGATCTTGTAGGGCTTTCCCCATGGGTCTCCGTCCACCTCCCCTATCAGTTGCTTCCAGCACTCCGTCTTGCTCCTGGTTATCGCCTTTTTTAGCTCCCGTCTTTCCCCTTTGTATTGCTGCTCCTTCCTCGCTAGCGCCGCCGGCTCTGTTCTTCCCCCGCCTCTCCGTCGGGCCCTTTGCATTTTCCTTCTTGCGGCAACACATGACGATCTTTTCTGTTGTATTTCGTTGTTCCACCAGTGTTGTGGCCTACCTTTTGCCGGTTTTCGCCTGGGGGCGGCCTCGTCACACGCGCGGGAGACAGCTTCCGTGATCTCCTCGGTCGCCTCCTCCAGGGATCTGTTTTCGTATGTGACTATCATCTGAGATATGGTCTCGGCGAGCTTTTCTTTGTCCAGTTTGCCTACGTTCCACCCCATGCTTTTTCTGTCTGATCCTCCCAGCGACCTATCGTCCAGGCTCCTTGTTGGGTCTATCACCCGGTATTTCACCCTATGGTGGTCACTTAGTGTTTCCGCCTCCGTGTCCACTCGCCATTGGGTGAGTCTGGCTGCTGTTTCGGGTGTGGCGAAGGTTACGTCTATGATAGACCCCCGGTTACCCGTTTCGAATGTGTTTGTTTGGCCTATGTTGCAGCATACGAGGTTCGCTTCCGCGAGGGAGTCCTGTATGAGCGTACCCCTTGCGTTCCCCCTTGCACATCCCCACAGGTGTGACCAGGCGTTTGGGTCCCCTGCTATAATTCTGTTTACTAAGCCCTCTTCTTCCAACTTCCTCTGCTCTCTCATCTCGCATCTCCAGTATCTTTGGAAACTGCCCGTATCCCTGTTGGGGGAGAAGTATATTGCCGTCACTATCAGGCCGGTGCCTGCCTCTACCGTGACGCTGCCTCCTCTTCGGCTTACTAGCCTCACTGGCAGGAGCCTGTCTCGCACCACTATGGTAGCCTTTTTGTCCTGGCTCCAAAACCACCTGCCGCTTCCCCGTGCTTTTTTTGGGGGTTCCGACAGGATGGCGATACTGGTCTGCTCCTCGTCCATTGCTTGGTTCAGCAGATCCAGGGCTGCTGGGCTGCGTCCGAGGTTTGCCTGTATTATTTTCACATCCCTCACGCCTGTGGGTCTTCCGTGGTCTCTCCTTCATTGTCATTGGTCGGGCCCAGGTTTCTGTTTGCCCCCTCTATGTCCCGTTTCCCGTTTCCCCCCTGGGGTCTTTGCCTGTTGCGTGGCTCGCTTATTGTATGTATGTATGTATGTAGGTTTTATTTATGCCAGAGCCTAAAAGGCCTAGAGGCAAAAAAAGCAGGTACAATGAATATACAATAGGTGATTAAAGGGAACAGTAGGCAAAAGTATAACCAGATAAAGGATTAAGCAGAGAGTCATAGAAAAATTTACAAGAGGGGAGAACTAATGGGTATAGTAACTAGAATACTAAAGAAAGACAAGAAACCTTAGAAAATATTAATAACTAAGATGTAAAGCTAGAAATAACGACATAGTTTGCGTAGCAAAAAGTAGGTTGACCACCATGGATATCAACGAAAACTCTGAATAAATATTCAAATTACAATTTAGATATTGTAGCGAGGGCAGATACAGTAAGTACGCAGATACAGGTGAGCGCATTAGCGAGACAGGGGTTAATGGCTAAGAAGATAAGAAGTGAATATAGTGGGTGCAACAGAAATAACAGATAAATTAGATTGGATTGGATTGACCCAATTTGACTTTGACTTAAACCTAACTTAGACAATATATAAAAAGCAGAAAAACAAAAAAAGAAAAAAAAGAAACAGATTACCGACTATGACTGATCGACACCAATTTCTTTGGCTCGCAAATACTTGTAAAGCCTATGTTTGAACGAAGGGAGCGAGGAGGCATCCTTGACTTCAGCCGGTAGGCTGTTCCAAAAAAACATTGCGGAGAGCATAAATGAATTTCGGTATAAATCAGTACGGAAACGAGGGATCTGAAATGCAGAGGAACGATCCGCTTCCATAAGCCTAGCTGACCGGCGAACTTCGGGATCAGGGGGCGGAAAGAACTCGTAGAGGTAAGATGGAAGAGAGGTTGCGAGGATCTGGTACAGCACAGTACCCAGGAGCAGGAGACAACGATTTTGGACTGTTAATAAGTTTAATTTAATCCTATAGGGTGTGATATGCACATCCCTCCGCAGGCCAAAGACAAATCGGATAGCCGAATTTAATAGCCTCTGAAGCTTGAGGTTTAGTTGTGCAGTAGTGTCACAGAAAACCAATCTGCAAAATCGAGATGAGGGATGATCAGACCCGTGACAAGAATTGCCCTGACCTGGGGAGAGAGGGTATCCTTATGGCGCTTAAGCCTAGAGAGGGTAGCATAGACCTTGCGCGACACCTGTGCCACGTGATTTGTCCAAGAGAGATCCGCGGAGATATGGACACCAAGGTTACGTACTGTACTCACATATGGAACGGCCCGATTATTGATTACTATAGGCGGGAGAGCGCTATCACGAAGTTGCCTGAGAAACGTATGGCTGCCCAGAATCATCGCCTCCCTGAAGATCGCGCTGTTTTCTGCCTCGCACGCCAAGGCGTGCAGGATCTCTTCCTCGCTCGTCAGGACGTCCAGGCCTCTGATCTTGACGAAAGTATCTCGGTTCTTCCCTAGTAGGTGCGTTTCTACCTCATCCCCCATGGCGGAGTCAATGGCTTTTTTTATTCTTTCCCCCAATTCTTGGTCGCTCGTTTCGATTAGGACGTGTCCAGCGCGGGTTCTCCTAATGTTTTGGACCGTAGTGTCCGTCGGCATGTTTACCTTGGCCTTTAGGCTCCGAAGAGTCTCTTCATAGTTGCCGCTCTTGTGTTGGACGGTTATTGCCGTGGTCTTCCTAGGTTTTGGCACTCCTGAGTTTTCCCTGCTGGGATCTGTGTCGCCAGTGCCCATGGCCGGTGCGACGTCGGGTGCCTGTGTGGTCCCGGTTTGGTCTCCTCCCCTTTTTGGTCTGCGCTTGGCTGCCTCGCTGTATGTTCCACGTCGGCTTCCCCCGCTTTTTTGCCCCGGTGGCGGCGGGTCTGTCTGTGTGCCCGCGTCCTTGACGGTTTTGTCGCCGACGACTCGTGGCTCCGCTGGTGCCTCCGGCTCCGGTAGGTCCCTCGCACTGCTTGGTGCCCATGGTACCTCCGTCTGTTGGTTCTGCCCCCCGTCTTCTTCTTCCTCCAGGCTTTCCTCGCACTTTGCCTTCTTGTGGCCAGGCTTACCGCATTTGTAGCACACGTTGGCTGGCTTGCGGCAGTCCACCGCCCTGTGCCCTTCTACGCCGCATCTGTAGCACTCCTTCGAGGGAGTGAAGAGCCTCACTTTGGCCTCTGTCCAGCCGAGCCTGATTGTGCCCAGCTTCACTAGCTTCTTGGCGTACTCCTCACTTGTCTCGAGGCACATGGCCTTGGTGCCGTTGTCGTTATCTCTCTTGAAGATGATTTCTCCCTCGATCTTTGTCTTACCCAGCCTGGCACATATCGCATCGTACACCTCCAGGTCCGTCACCGTGAGGTCGTATCTGGCCAGGTATATCCTGGTCCGCTTGTTTCCCAGCTTCACGGCGGTGTAGCCAGCCTCCTGCGCTCTTTTTGCCAGGGTGGCTGCTGCAGCTTCGCCTCCCATCAGTTCTATGATTGCGCTCTGGCAGCCACGCATCCTTCGTGCTAGAGAGATTTCCAGGTCAGTGGTGTCCACCCGTCTTCTGAGGTCCCTTATGACGCTCTCGTAGGTTTTGCCCTCGGCCTCCACCCTAACTGCGGCCTTAGTCCGCTTCGTTCTGTCGTCCTCCGCTGTTTTCGCCCGCGTGCTGTGGGCTGCAGGGTGGTCTTCTTGCGTCGCTCTTGCTTGCCCGGGTTGGTTTCCACCGTCTGCTCCCTCTAGCCTCATCCTTTGGGGAGGGGGGCTGTCTTCGCTGTTCCCGCTTGTGTGGACCTCCGCGTTTTGCGTCTCGTTACCACGGGGTTTAGGGTCCCTATCCGCTCTTGTTCTTTTACCCGTTTTGCGCGGCTGCTGCCATTCCGTCCTTTTTTGCTTTAGTTCCTCCTCTGTCAGGTTCAGGGGCTCCTCGTTGAAGAACCTCCGGATTAGAGTGAGGCCCTCCTCGCGTAGTTCTTCCATCTCCTCCACCAGTGCCTTACTGAAGCCCCTTTGGGCTTCCAGCTCTAGGAGCACCTGGCCTACGTCGTTTCCCCATGTCAGGAGGTCGTCGTAGTCGTCGGTCTCCTTCTCCTCTGTGCCGTTGGCCAGAGCTTCCCTAATTTGCCTCATTCTTTCCCCTTGGGCGAGCCTTACTTCCCTTTTCAGGTCGTTGCTGCGCCCGTACGTCGCTTCGATGTCTCTCGTGATCTCGGTGAGGCGGCTTAACGTTCGCCTTTTCCTGCGTCGTATGATTTCGGCTTTCTGCTGCACGTCTGTGGTTTTTTCTGCCTCTCGCCGGGTGTCCGCCTTTGAGGGCGTGCCCAGGATTATACTGGCATCCTCGCCGTTGCCCTGGAAAGTTTCGCACCTCTCGTCCGTGATCATGATTTCTTCGATGATCGTGCGTTCTGGGGTGCTATTGGCACCTGGTCCGCTTCCGCCTTCCGCCCTCTCCTTGTTTTTTTCTTTTTCGTTGCTGTTTTGTTCGTCATTGTTTTCCATTTTGTTCCCACGTTCAGCTAGGGAAGTATTTGGTCCGCCCAGCCAGAGCCCCGCGTGGCTGGGTAAGGCTTATACAGTGGAAGGTCGCGCGGTATCCCAAGGGGATCGTTCTAATCGACGCCAGGCGCGGCGCCCGCCTGGGCACGATGCCTCCCACCCAGGTCGCTAAGGGGGGTGGACCTCTCCTTGGCTTTTCTTCCTCCCCCCAGGCCTGTCCGGCTTGGGAGGCCCTGCCAGGGGAGCAAATCCCCCGCCGGCATAGCCCCAGGGTTCATTGGAGTACTGGAGCCCTCCCACCACGACAAGGTCCCGAGGTCCCCAGGGAGGGAACCTAACCTAACCTAACCTAACCCGCCACGACTTCAGGGAAAACCCCAGATATAACCCAGAATCCCCCACGAATTCCGGGAACTCCCCGGAATTTTTTTTTTATGAAAAATTATGAATAATTTTGATTTAATTTGATCAACCCAAATCGGGGTTTCAATCAGAATAAAGATATGACAGGATTTCAATCCGAATATTATCGTTTTCTCACCACTATAAGTGAGATCACACTTTTTCATTTCATACAGAATTTTCAATTTTTTTTCGTAACTTTTTTCACCATGTACAAAATATTACTGAATACAAACTGAATCGGCGGGTTGGCGCGCGAAGCGAAGTACCCGAAGAAACACCCGAAGTCTTCCGGAAAGACCTGAAGTCTTCCGGAAATACCCGAAGTCTTCCGGAAATACCCGAAGTCTTCCGGAAATACCCGAAGTCTTCCGGAAATACCCGAAGTCTTCCGGAAAGACCCGAAGTCGTCCGGAAAGACCCGAAGTCTTCCGGAAAGCCCCGAAGTCGTCCGGAAAGGAATTCAATCCGAATATTATCGTTTCCACACACAGTGAGACGGAATCGAATATTCACGGCGAAAAGTCTATCAAGTTTCCAATTCGTGTGAAAGTCCTTAGTCGGGGGTTTTTTGGGTCGCTGATTACGAATCCGGAGTCGAAATTGCGAAAAA
>JAFFZH010010473.1:12105-28851 GCA_018420115.1 Euura saliciscinereae | reverse complement strand
TAAGTTTCAACGTTTATGAACGAATTTTCGGGTTTTTATCCCAAATACAGGAAAAAAAAAATAAAAATATACCCTTTTGCCGTTACGAACAGCAAAAAGTCGTATAATGGCGCTTACGTCATTATGCCATTAGACACGCGATATCTTAACAATATTGATATTGTTGAGTAATAAATAGCTAACACTCAGTTTCTGAAAACCAAATATTTTAATTGTGTTACATATGTCCAAAACATCCAGAGTTGTAGAATATGGGCAATTCAGGCACAGTCCTGGCAGAAGTTGAGGCGCAAGTAGGGTACGATGGTTGCTAGCCTAATTGGTTCCCGATCGGGCACTGTATCTAAAAGTGGGACATTTGGCCAGAACCCTAACAGGCTGCTACAGTTCAGCCAGATCGGGGCCATATTTGTAATCTGGCAAACTATTCAGAACCCGATCAGCGCCACGGTCGAATTTCTACACGGGTATTTTTTTATTCCTTCATTCGGCTCAATCTATGCGGATTCTCGCAAAATAGAACTGATTAAATTTTGGCTTTGATCGGTTCGATACTTTTGTGATTAGTTGAATAACAAAATTCCCCAAAAAACAGTAAAAATGACGATATCTTGAGAACGGATCAACGGATTTGATGGAAATTCGGTACTAGATAGTTTTTCGGGTCGCTGATGACGAATTTGAAGTCAGATTTGCGAGATTCAAAATGGCGAATCCAATTCGCTGGAAAAAACCCTAACAACATTCGAAATCTTATGAATATTGGTACTCGAAGGTTTTCTGAACCGCTGATCAAAAATCTGAGGTCAGATTGTCAGAATTCAAGACACCTTGAAACGTTAGGCGAAAACCGTCTATGTTTTACAATTAATACAGAACTGAGGTCGACCTTTTTCATGTCGAAGCTCTTTCATTAAATCCATAGGATGCATGTAGCCTTGACTGGAGTACGAGCATAATCGAGAATGCATATTAATGCGACTAGTAAACGTAATAATCCCGTTAAGCGGTCCGTTAAATATTATTTAGCGATGGATACAAGTTTGGTATTCGTTACGCGGTTCGACGAGCTTGCACACACGAATTGTTGCCGGACTGTAATAATCCTCCTTACGGGGTCTCGGTAGGCTATGACCACTGAAACTGGGGTAAAAATTCAAATGCCGTCTATGAAAAATGGAAGAAAAATGCGCAATTTTTCTCCGATTTAAATTGCTTGACACATTTTTATCGATGAAAAGTCAGTAGTATTCGTTAAAAAACAAATTAATAATTAAGGGAGACATAGGGCGTTGAAGAGGCCCAAGGATTGCTCCCCTTTTGCCACGTTCCGAATGGTACTCGGATGCGAATTTTTGCAGTTTCCAAACGACATTCCATTCAGGGGATTCGTCTCCCCAGATTGAACGGAAAAATTTGAGAAAAACATGAAAATTAGAAAAATGGCGGCTAATTATTCTAAAAACCACGGTAAATTTGCCACATCAATTGTTATGTCGGTACCAAAAAATTATTTTTCTCGACAGACGTCGGTTTAATCTGTGGAACTGATTGATATCTTCATTCAGAAAGAAGAATCAAGTCGATATCTTGAGGCGTTCTCGAGTTATCGTGGCAAAACTGACAGAAAAAGTAGTTTCGAGTCTCACACTTTTTGCTCTCCTCAGATCAATTTTGCGAATTTTTCAGTTATGTTCGCGCCAAAACGTTCGTAAAAGATTGTGCTGATACAATAGATAAAAGAAAAGAAGTGCTATTTTTCTCAATCTAGGCCCCGTCCAGTCCGATTAATACAGTTTTCTCACAGATATTCAATAAAATTCAGAGACTCGACTCTATGTTATCTTTTACGGTCGCGGTTTTCGGAGATTGCAATTATTAACACTTTGTCACGATATTAAGGGCATGCTGGACTCAGATTTCCGTATTTAAAAAATAATGAAGCCTGATATGAACGGGGGGGTGTTTAATGGGTTCCTTAGACGATTTGTAATCAAATTGGTAAAATGAGGCTTTTTTGTTTCGCGAAGCGTGGGACCGTCACTTGTTTTCACTGATATCACCGACTACGCATCACAAGCGTGGAAACGAATTAGTGAGCGCCCTCATAATAGTACATTGTGTATCAAGGGCGCAAAACACTATTTTTCGAGTGTGAAATTTGCAGTACGAGCCGAAGGCGAGTGTACTGCAATCACACTCGCGAAAATAGCCTTGCGCCCGTGTTGCACACGATTTTTTTCTCAACACCTGGTCTGAAAAAATGCCTCTCTTCAGACCGAGTGAGCGGGCGCAAAACGGCACTTTGCGCCCGAGGGCCGAAAAGATCTGTTTTGCGCCCGCTCAAGAGGTATGAAAAGTGGCATTTTGCGACCGGGTGTGAGAAATAGTATATTACACACCTAGGGAGGGAAAGTAGGCTATTCCAAACTGCATGTGAGATTGACACCCGAGCCGAAGGCGAGGGTGGCAAGAATGCAGTTTGGGATGGCCTTTTTCACTCCCGTGGGTTGTATACTATTTTTCACCAACCCCTGCATCGGAAAGCACGACTTCCCGTTCACGCAGCGGGCCGAAGGTCGTACTTTCCGTGCAGGTGTGGTGAAAATATAATTTTCTCACACCCGGTCGCAAAATGCCACTTTTCATACCTCTTGAGCGGGCGGAAAACAGGCCGAGGCATTTCTGCAAACCAGGTGATGAGAGAAACATCGTGTGCATCACGGGCGCAAGACTATTATGACGAGTCTGCTTTTACAGCAACTCGCCTGCGGCTCGTGCCGCAAATTGCATACTCGTAAAATAGCCTTTTGCGCCCTTGATACACAAATAACTATTCACTCACATATATCGCAAAACTTGTTCATTTCACTCAACGATGAAGCCTCAGAATTGTTTCCAGAAAAAGACTGAAATCGTCGGCATGAAGAAGTGGCCGCGGCCATGTTGGATCGTTTCGCCAACCTTCGTCTCGCGGTCCTGCGTTTCACGAACCGCCGTTCCTTGTTCAGCGCTATGACAGCCGAGCGGGAATTCAAACGGGAATGATTCGGAATAATAATAGTTATAACAAATGTAAGATATGTATGAGTTGTAAAAATTTGTGAATTAGTCTAATTGTAAGTAGTAATGTATTAGAGGAAGTTATGGAGACGGAAACCATGTAACCCCGAGGGGAACATTAAATAAACATACATAAACATACATAATAGTTATAACAATGCATTTTTATTATTATTATTATTATTATCATTGTAATTAAAATTTCCGAAATAATAATCATAACAATTATTATAATAATAATTATTATTATTATCATTGAAAAAAATTTAGTCGAAAGTGGTGAAATTTGCGAATGAAAATGAAAATGTATGCGCCATTTTTTTTTTCTACCAACACTGAAATCCTGTGAAACGCACAGAATAATCAAAATTCCGATTCTTTTGAGAGATTTTTAAGGTTCAGCATAAACAAAACTAGACAAGGCAGAGGTATGGAGTCGTATTTTTATTTTTTTTTTATCTTGAAAGTGTTGTGAAAATTGGAATTTCAATTTTTTCCGTAATAAAAATAATAATAATAATAATTATTATTATTATGATGACGATGGCGATGACGATAACAATGACGATGACGATGACGATGACGACGATGATGATGATAATAATAATTATTATCATAATATTATGATATTATAATAATTATTATTATGATAATAACAATATGATAATTATTATTATCATTGCAAAAAATTTACTCGAAAGTGGTGAAATTCGTAAATGGAAATGAAAACGTATGCGCTATTTTTTTTTCTTCTTCTACAAAAACTCTAAAATCCTGTGAAACGCATAAAAAAGTCTGATTCCAGAGTTCTTTACGTGAAATTTTCAAAATTAAAAAAAAAAAAATCGACAGGGCAACGGTATAAAGTCGTATAGTCGTAGTACGCCATTTTTTTCGCAAATACTCTTGTCCTGTGCAACGCATAGAAGAATTGAAATTCCGATTTTCACAACATTTTCAAGATAAAAAATAAATAAAAATACAACTCTTATTATATTCTGGGGGTGTGGGTCAAGTTGTTTGTGAACTCGTATTTTTATTAAGCTAACCCCAGATGTGAAATTATATTCTTAATTGTTTAAAACCTCCTCTCAGTAGCGTGAATGGGTTCGAGGAGGGCTGGATAGACTAGAAGGCTTGAATGCGTTATGTAAATGTTAGTGAAGATTGTACTTACTCGTTGTATACGCTGATCGGAGAGTTCAAAGGTGAATGAAGACGAGAATGTGGATTGAAGATAGATAAGTAATCGATGGATGTGCGTAGGTGAGAAAACGAACTCGGAGTTGAGTTAATGAATATATAATGGAACACTGATTTATTTTGTAGAAGATTGCAAACGTTAGGTTTTATAAGTATAGGATTATGAATAGACGAGAGGTTAAGTTTATAAATTGTTGAATTGAAATATTTCTAAGTTTTAAAATAGTGAAGCAAAATTATTCATTATTAATTATTAAATAAGTTAAATTATTCATCATTAATTATTAAATAAGTTTTTATTGTTGAGAAACTGAATTTTTCTAAGTCAGAAAATAGATTTTAAAATGAGTTTATGACTGACGGTCAAGAGAATACTAGTTTGAAGCTGACGGTTATAATTGAAGTGAAGTGAAAACCCTTCGGGGTTGTATTTATGCATGCGTAGGGTCTGTCCCCTTCCACCTAGGCAAGGGGCGTATGCTGCCCGCAAACCTACGTGATATTTCTTATCTAGCTGTTTTTCTTGGGAAAATGTCGCAACTCTTGACTAGCCGCGACTTGTTTTTCTAATGCGCGTTAATATCGGGATGCGGTTTTAGCCGCCCAGTGGTTCGATGGGAGGCGTAGCCCTGCATCCGTTGATACGGTTGCACATTCAGTTTCTCAATACTAGAACTATTATAATAAAATCTAATAATGAATAATATAATCTTATCCATATTCCTAGCGCTGTTGTTATAAATTGGTAGTTGTAAGGGTTCTATACCTGGGACCACCTCTGGTCCCGGGGATATAACACTCTATACCTCTGCCTTGTCTAGTTTTGTTATGCTGAAACTTGAAAATCTCTCAAAAGAATCGGAATTTTGATTATTCAGTGCGTTTCACAGGATTTCAGTGTTGGTAGAAAAAACAAGCGGGTTTGGGCTGAGTAGCCTTCGAACTTCCCGTTATCTATTTTGTTCTCAGCTATTTTGAAATTTGTAAATCTGACCTCAGATTCTTGATCAGCGGTTCAAAAAACCTTCGAGTACAAATTTCCGTAAGATTTCGTATGTTTTTAGTGTTTTTCCCAGCAAATCGGACTCTCCATTTTGAATCTCGCTAATCTGACTTCAGATTCGTGATCAGTGACCCAAAAAACCTACGAGTACTAAGTTTCATCCAAATCCAAATGTTTTTAGTTTTTTTGCAGCATATCGAATACGCCAAATGAAAATTTTGCAAAACTGACTTCAGATTCGTGATCAGCGATCAAAAAAACCATATGGTACCAAATTTCATTGAAATCCGTTGATTCGTTCTCAAGATAGCGTCATTTTTTATGTTTTTTTAGAATTTTGTTACTTGAATAGTTCAAAAAGTACTAATCCGATCAAAGCCAAAATCTAATCAGTTCTAAGTTAAGAAAAGCCCCGTCGATTGAGCCCAAATTGATCCAAATCCAACCACGAGTTCTCGAGATATCGCGCGGACAAAAATGTGGTCACGCACATACACACACACACACACACACATACACACACCCAGACGTTAAACTGAAAATAGTCGGAGGTGATTCTTTGGACCTCGAAACGTGAAGATTTAGTGAAAACTCAAATTTTCATTTTCGGGGTGATCACAATAACTTCCTTTTTTCTCTGAAAACAGAGAAACGGGAAGTTAAAAATGGGGCATACGTTTTCATTTTCATTCACAAATTTCACCACTTTCGAGTAAATTTTTTTCAATTTTATTTATTTATTTATTTATTTATTTATTCATACAAAGCCCAACAGGCGAACCCAATAAGGACAACAGCATACATCAAAGGTAGGAGTGCATAGTAATACGTTAATACGTTAAAAATAAAATTGCAGTTAGATACAAGAAATACATAGAGAAAACTTAATAATTTAACAGAGTTAGAAGCTAAAACACATGAAAAAACGCGCGGGCAATAGTAAGAAACGCTGCGAGGCTCAAAGATGCTGAGTCGCAGGATACAGGGAGACTATTGAAGAGGCTACACATCATCCGCGGCGGGGAGCGAAGCGCAACGTTGCCGCGTACACGACTCAGGTTGAAGGGTACGTTCTGGCGAGCCGCGAGTCTGGGGACATGGAAGTCAATACACTGCAGAAGGGCAGGAGAGTCCACAGACCCGGTTAAAATTTTAAAGAGAAACGTGACGGAGGCAACGTTGCGTCTCGCTGATAGAGGCGGAATGCCAAACCTCGTGCATAGGGCAGCTACGTCACAACCGCGCGCGGGGTAAACAGAGTCGGCCCTGAACGCAAGGTACTTCAGGAACCTCTTCTGGACACCTTCAATAGCATTAATGTCGCGGACAAGTAGGGGATGCCAGATGATCGAGCCATATTCTAGCTTGGAGCGAACAAAAGAATAATATAGAGTCTTAAACGAAAGAGGCGAGTTGAAGGCTCTGCACGTTCTCAATACAAAGCCAAGCATTCTGGTGGCACTGGAAACAACATTCGAGATGTGCTGGTCAAATCTAAGCTCACAATGATAATACAAACGAAGGTTGGCGAAACGATCCAACATGGCCGCGGCCACTTCTTCATGGCGACAATTTCAGTCTTTTTCTGGAAACAATTCTGATGCTTCATCGTTGAGTGAAATGAACAAGTTTTGCGATATATGTGCGTGGAATTATATTTTCGTAACACCTGCATGGGAAGTTCGACTCCGCGCACTGTAGAGGGTGCGCGAAATGGCTGATTCCCTTACCGGCCGAGAGCCGTGCCGGAATGGGAACATCCCGGCACGCTCCTCGGTCGGTAAGAGGATCAGCTATCTCGCACATTCTCCACAGTCCGCGAAGTCAGACTTTCCATATCAGGTTTTATACAAAAAATAGGATGTGGATCTCGTGCGGGCTGGCGATTCCTAACTCGTGTGAGTGCCGACGCTCGCCTTCGCTCGTTCAGCATACCTCACACTCGTCCGGAATCGCCAACTTCCCGCACTTGATGCACAATATACTATTATGAGGGCGCTCACTAATTCGTTTCCACGCTTGTGATGTTTAGTCGGTGATATCAGTGAAAACAAGTGACGGTCCCACGCTGCGCGAAAAAAAGCCTTATTTTACTCGATTTTGGTGAGATACACGTTCATGCAGCTACCAATTTGATTACAAATCGTCTAAGGAACCCATTAAACACCCCCCCGTTCATATCCGGTTTCATTATTTTTTAAATACGGAAATCTGAGTCCAGCATGCCCTTAAGAGCATGCTGGAGTCAGGCTTTACCCACCGTACCCGGTTTTCACTTGTTTTTACTGATATCAAAGCCTACGCGTCACGAATGCGAAAAAGAATTGGTGAGCGCAATTCTATATTGAATTCCGAAGATTTATATTGCAAAACTTCTTTATTTCATGCACTAATAGAGACAGGATATGGTATTCCGCATAAAATGATAATTGTCGATGTCAACTGCTGGTCGCGGCCATATTAGGCGTTTCGCCCGTTGGCCGTGAAGCCAGACGTAGCGCTGCGTTCGTTAAAATTACGATATTTCCGAAGCGCCCTAGAGATGGTGTGGCGCGTAAATATAATCGTGCGGATAACATCAGGGACCGGTTCAAAATCATGAAAACGTCTAATTATGGTAACGCAACGATTGCTTTAACAATAGGGCAGGTGCATACAAGTAATATCACGTATCCCGATTGTCCCCTTTCCTTTTTATTTCCTTTTCCTCCGGAAACTTTCGATTTTTCTTTGCGTTTCACGAGTTTTCACAACTATTTGGAAAAATCATGAGAAATTGAAAAAAAAATGGTGGATACGACCTTCTGCTTTTAACTCCGATTTCTTTTATCGAATTTATCGAAACGACGTCGATTTCGATTTTTCGTTGCGTTCCACGAGTGTATACAACTATTTTCAAAAATCATGCAAAATTAAAAAAAAAATCAAAATGGCGCTTACGACCTTCTGCTATTAACTACCAATATTTTTTATCGAATTCTTTTAAATGGTCGTTCTTTCAATTTATCTTTGCGTTTTACGAGCTTTTACAGCTATTTGAAAAAATCGTGAAGAATTAAAAAAATCAAAATGGCGCTCACGACCTTCTGCTTTTAACTACCAATATTTTTTATCGAATTTTTTTAAATGGTCGTTCTTTCAATTTATCTTTGCCTTTTACGAGTTTTTACAACTGTTTGGAAAAATCATTAAAAATTATGACCAAAAATGGCGCTCACGACGTTTTGCCTTTACGTTTTTTTTTTATTTTTCCTTAAAAATTGTAATGAAAGAACGACGTATCCGCCAAACTTACGACCTTTTGCACTTACATTTTTCGATCTCGTAATTTCAATTGATCTAGGGTAGGTGTCCCAATTACGGAGCCCTTAGCGACGTCCATCGCTGTTTCTTAATAAATACTACTCCCTCATCTCTCATTTTGACATTTCAGAGTTTGAGATTGACGAATGAATGTATTTTAAATAATAACACATTTTTTTTCACTCGATGAATACGAAAATTAATAAAAACTAAACATTAATATAAAACTATGCGCGTGTCCCAATTACGGTGCCTTCGAAAATATCTGTGAACCGAATACGGTGTCCCAATTACGGACAGTGTCCCAAATACGGAGCCCCGATTACGGGCGCAAGTCTTGCGGTAAATGAGCAGGTTAACTTCACTTCACGTGTTATATTCTTGCCTGGAAATATCATAGAAGACGTTTCCCGTATTTACGAACGATTTGTATCGAAAAGAGTGACGTACTTGGGAATTCTAAAACATTCGAATACACCTAACCTCCTGTTCTGTTCGAAATTTTTGTATACCGACTGTCCGTAATTGGGTCTAGAAGCCAAAATGCTGTCCCAATTACGGCACTCCGTAATAGGGACAAGCCTTCAAACTCGTGTACCAATTGCGGGCCCCACTATTATTATCAGAAAAAATGGTTGAATTGTACATTTTTCCGTTTAGGTGTTGAATATTATAGTCAAGATGTCATATGAGATAAGTTTTATTGAGTTATGAGTGATAATATTGTATTTATCGCCATTTGAAAAAAGGTGATTTCTTAGCACTTTGGTTAAGGCAGCTAAGATAATTTCGATCGATGTGTGAGTCCGAAATCGAAATTAAATGTTCAATGGATTACTTGAAGCTTCAACATGCGAGACTACTTGTTTCGTCAAGTTTATAAATCAAGCTTTACGACAAAAATTCACACATGCTGATATCTGGTAGTGCTATTTCTTAAATTAAAGAAAACACAGAGAGGGCACCGTAATTGGGACACCCTCCGTAATTGGGACACCTACCCTATACGTTTTGGCCGTTTTCAGAGCGAATGGCGTAAAAAAAATTATACGACCTTTTGCCACCAAAATCGCGTTTTTGGCGCTTACGACCTTATGCCATTAGACACGCGAAATGTTTTTGTGATCTACTGTTCGCTTCACATATTATCAGGGTGAAGTCGAGGAATCGTTTTAATTGACTCCGATCAAATTTTATCGTAGATCGATCGAGATTTCCTCTTTCAATTCTACATATTTCATTATTTTTCACTCATTGCCGTTATACCATGCGTCAACTGGTGAATTTCCACTTTGTCATGATATCCTCGTGAACCATTTGAACTTGACAATACAAGGGACTCATCAAACTTCTTTTAATTATCATTAATATTATTATTATTATTATTATTATTATTATTATATTTTTTTTTGTTTTTACAATTCAACAGATTTCGAAATTTCGTTGCCCCATGGCCTTCGTAATTATAGCTTCCGCGTTCGTGACGCGGAAGCTTTGATATCAGTGAAAACAAGTGGAAACCGGGTACAGTGGGTAAAGCCTGACTCCAGCATGCTCTGTTGTCGACGTGGTAGGGGGTCTTTCTACTGTGTATAAATACGACGGATCGGATGAATTCTAATCAGAAACCTATTTCTACCGAAGTAAGTGGCTACCTTCAACATGAACAAGATCGTCTGTGTTCTCGTCGCCTCGTTGGTGTGCGTGGGTGTTGCCATCCGTAAGTTGCAGATACTGATCTATTTTCCAATGCAACGAAACCTCACTTATACTTATTTCAATCGGGTACGCTAGAAAATACATACGGGGCATTCCACGCCAACTCGACCAGTGTTAAACCCCGGCCATCTCAAAATCATTCCATATTTTTTTCTAACATTCTACTCAGTAAAAAAAACACGTCCTCAATTTTTTTAAGATTTTTTTTATCAAACCGTTAATTCGTTATGAATTTCTGAAGTTGAATGAGAATGCTCCTTTTTAGGAATCTGAAAAAATTCTCAAAAACCAGTAGTTGACACAAAACCGCCCCCGTTTAGGAAAACGTGGGCCGAATTTTTTTTCTTTCTTTTCCCTCAATTCGGAATTTTCTCATTTCAAAAACTGATATAAACACAGGATCAAATAGTAAGCGACGAATAAGGGTAATAAATGGTGACACCGAACGTTTCCGGGTAAATTGAACCTTGTTTGACGCTTGAAATTTGATCCTGTGTTAGATAATTTCAGTTTCAAAAATGAGAAAACTCCGAATTGAGTGAAAAAAAAAATAGAAAAAAAATTCGGCCCACGTTTTCCTAAACGGGGGTTGTTTTATGTCATCCACTGGATTTTTGAGAGATTATTCGGATTATTAAAGAGGGGCATTCTCAATGAACTTCAAAAATTCATAACAAATTAACGGTTTTTTAATGAAATAAAAAAAATTTAGGACGCGTTTATTACTGAGCAGAATGTTAGAAAAAAACATGCGATGATTTTGAGATGGTCGGGGTTTATTACTGGTCGAGTTGGCTTGGAATGCCCCATACATGTAAGTGAGAATAACATTATAAAAAAACTATTCGAGAGTCAAGTGGTTCGATAGCTTCCACGTCAGCATTGCACTTATTCAGGCACACACATCATCAACAGGTGAAAAAAAACCTGTTTTGTAGATAAACGTAGAAATATTTTTGCCTCAAGAAGTAAAATATTATCGATACAGCAAGAATACAATATTGAATTCTTGATTTCAATTTCAACAGCCACACTAGAACTTATGGACGTATATCGAAAGCAATCAATTTTTCAAGTGTTGTGTCACGAAATATTTAACAGCACACTTAACATTTTTAGCACGTATGTTCTGCAGGTGGTAAGATTCATTGAATCGTTAAAAATACAAACTATGCGTACCCCGTGTAGAAATTTGGTCAGGAGGGCAATCAGGCCCTGATTATTTGGCCTGATCACAGTTTGGGCCCTGATGATGACATGTAACATTCGGCACGGCGGGCCCCGATCTGGTTTTAGTATAAATGATTAGACCCTGATCAGGCCCTGGTCAGGCCCTGATCTGCTGACCTCGCCACAATCCAAGCGGTATATTTATTTCAGAATAACGAACTAATCAGGCCCTGATCAGGCAATTGTGACCGTATTGCTCAGGGCCTAATAAGCTATCCTCAAAAACATACTGCTAGGATTTTGACAATGCCAGTATATCAGGGCTTGACCGGGGCCTGATCAATTATCCTACAAAAATTGAAAATATCGGGGCCTGATGTGCGAAATGTTACATTTTCAGTCGGGACCAGAAATGGACACTTTAATGGGGGCCCTAACATTGGTCAGGCCTTCCCTAACAAATTTCTACACGGGACGTCATCACGTCATATAGATAAAATGTTTTTTTTTAACGTTATGCTCCTTGTTTGGAACCATTTTATTCTCTACAATTTATGCTCCACGGAATTTTCAAACCATTTTCAACATGTCAGGTTCCACTCGATTCGTCAAGTATTTTCATGATATCCTGATTTTTGTTTCAGGAGTCGATCCAACCTATGCTGCCATCAACCGTGAGTTAAAGATACCGAGATTTTCCATAATGCCAGATATTCACTTGTTGTTCGAATTCAGCTCAAGCGAGTCGAGCACCGCGAAATGACGACTTGCTCACAGTCCTCTTTACTTGAATTTCAGATGCCGTGAGAAGTGTCCACGCCGAACTGTCAGAAATTGTGAGTGGTGTTAGACAGCTGTCCGTCAGTAAGTTCAAAACAATATCACCCTATGAAGATATTCAAGTCATAGCTACTAAGACATGCGTCAAATATTGATAAACTACAATAGTGTCATGATGTACCTATTTCATTTTCAGTTCAGGGATCCAATCTGACCTCCGCAGACGTTAGTAAGTGATGAGTGGATACACTTTCTTGACCAATTTATACGTCTACGAAAACGCTCGAATTATCTTTGTCTCTATTTTTATTTCAGATTCTTTGCTGAGCACCGGAACCGATCTCGCAAACACTGTAGATTTTATCCTAAGGCGTAGCGGGGGTGAGTTGAAGACGACTTTACCCTTTAAAAATCGCGTGTCTAATGACATAAGGACGTGAGCGCCATTATACGACGTTTTCCTGTTTATAATGGCATAAAGTCGTATAATTTTTTACGTTCGAAACGTATAGATCAATTGAAATTACGAGATCAAAAAATGTAACTGCAAAAGGTCGTAAGTTGGGCGGATACGACCTTCCGCTTTTAACTAGCAATATTTTTTATCGAATGTTTTTAAATGGTCGTTCTTTCAATATGTCTTTGCGTTTTACGATTTTTTACAACTATTCGGAAAAATCATTAAAAATTATAAAAAATGGCGCTCACGAAGTTTTGCCTTCACGTTGTTTTTCATTTTTCTTTAACAGTTGTAATGAAAGAACGACGTATCCGCCAAACTTACGACCCTTTGCATTTACATTTTTCGATCTCGTAATTTCAATTGATCTATACGTTTTGGCCGTTTTCAGAGCGAATGGCGTGAAAAAAAAATTATACGACCTTTTGCCACCAAAATCGCGTTTTTGGCGCCTACTACCTTACGCCATTAGACGCGGGAAATGTTTTTGTGATCTACTGTTCGCTTCACATATCATGGTGAAGTCGAGGAATTGTTTTAATTGATTCCGATCGAATTTTATCGTAGATCGATCGAGATTTCTTATTTCAATCCTTCATATTTCATTATTTTTCGCTCATTGCCGTCATATCATGCGTCAATTAGTGAATTTCCACTTTGTCATGATACACATATTTCATTTTCAGTTACCAAATCAGTAGAGATTGCCAGATTCAAGAGTAAGTGACACTCATTCGAAAAATACATCAAGCCTAGCTTGCTTTTCATCCAGCTGTTGTTAGAACTGAGTGAGAGTCGAAGATGACTTCATCATAATCTCTGTATAGTGTCTGTGTCAAATCTCGAACCTGACCACTTTCTGCTTCTTTCCCATCAGTAACCTTTCTTTTACAATGTACATATTTATTTTATTTTGTTTTATTTCAAATTGTACGTCTTTCTTGCTGACTTTCAACTGTATTACTACTTGCATCTGAGCACTGCTAACCTCTCTGTCAACTTTTGTTGAATACGTCTTTGTTTTTTGTGTAATTATTATGATTCTATCTGTAATGTTCTTTTGCCCTAAGGCCTGACTTAGGCTACGGCATAAAATAAACGATCTAATCTAATCTAATCTATATTCCAATTTCAGCTTTACTTCTCGCAGTAAAATCCAATTTCGTAAAAGATTTGGACAGTATTAGAGCGAAAGGCGGACGTGAGTTGAAGACGACTGTGCCCATCTAGAATATCGCGCATCAAGCACTTGAAAATTGTCTAAATTATTGAGGTATCTTTTAATTTCCAGCTCCCAGCAATGCGATCAGAGATACTATGGCCAGATTAAGTTTCTTATTGGTCAATGTACCGGTCGAAATCGAAGCGCTTTTGAAAGCTGCTTTCAAGGTTACCGAAAGTAAGTTGAAAACAATCGTACCATTAGAAATATAATTGTCATACTGACGTGAGATCTATCGTTTGCTACAAACCAAATTCCAATTAGGCTTTCATAAATTGATCTATTTCCTTAGCCTCCAGTTAGGCAAACGTATTTGATACTCAACATTCGATCCCTGATTCAATCCCTGAGAAAATTCCGAATTAAGTGAAAAAAAAAATAGAAAAAAATTCGGCCCACGTTCTCGTAAACGGGGGCTGTATTATGTCATCCACTGGAGTTTTGAGAATTTTTCAGATCTTTAAAAAGGGGGATTCTCAATCAACTTCAGAAATTCATAACAAATTAATGGTTTGATAAAAAAATAAAAATAAAATTTACGACGCGTTTATTACTGAGTAGGATGCGAGAAAAAAACATGGGATGGTTTTGAGATGGTCGGGGTTTATTACTGGTCGAGTTGGCGTGGAATGCCCCATACATATAAGTGCGAACAACGTAAAAAAAAACTAATCAAGAGTCAAGTGGTTCGATAGCGTCCACGTTAGCATTGCAATTATTCAGACACACACATCATCAACAGGTGAAAAAAAACCTGTTTTGTAGATAAACGTAGAAATATTTTTGCATCAAGGAGTAAAATATTCTCAATACAGCAAGGATACAATATTGAATTCTTGACTTCAATTCCAACAGCCGAACTAGAACTCATGGACGTATATCGAAAGCAATCAACTTCCGAAGTGGTGTGTCACGAAATATTTAACAGCACACTTAACATTTTTTAGCACGTGTGTTCTGCAGGTGGTATGATTCAATGAATTGTTAAAAATAAAAACTATGCGCACGTCATCACGATATACACAAAATGTGTTTTTTGAACATTATGCTCTTTGTTCGGAACCATTTTATTCTCTACATTTTATGCTACACGGAATGTTCAAACCATTTTCAACATGTCAGGTTCCACTCGATTCGTCAAGTATGGTCATGATATCCTGATTTTTGTTTCAGGAGTCGTTCCAACCTTTGATACCATCATGGGTGAGTTATAGATACAGAGATTTTCGATAATGACAGATATTTACTTGTTGTTCGAATTTAGCTCAAGCGAGTCGAGCACCGCGGAATGACTCCTTGATCACAGTCCTCTTTACTTAAATTTCAGCTGCCGAGAAAAGTTTCGGAGCCCAACTGTCAGCATTTGCGAGCGAAGTTAGAGGGATGTCCGCCAGTAAGTTCAATACAATGTTATTGAATGAAGATATTCAAGTCATAGCTAGTAAGACATGCGTCAAATATTGACAAACCACAATAGTGTCATGATGTACCTATTTTATTTTCAGTTGGGGGATCCCAGCTGACCGCAGACGCTGGTAAGTGACGAGTGGATACACTTACTTGACCAATTTATACGTCTACCAAAACGCTCACATTATCTTTGTCTCTTTTTCTATTTCAGATTCTGTGATGAAAACCGGAACCTTTCTGGCAAAAACTGTAACTTCTATCCGAAAGCATCGCAAGGGTGAGTTGAAGACGACTTCACCCTTTAAAAATCGCTTGTCTAATGACATAAGGACGTAAGCGCCATTATACGACGTTTTGCTGTTTATAATGGCATAAAGTCGTATAATTTTTTTGTCACGCCAATCGCTCTGAAAACGTTCTAAACGTATAGATCAATTGAAATTGAGCCATTCGCTGCAACAACAACTTAAGTCGACTTGAGTGATTTTTTTAGACGCTCATCTCGGTGTTCCGTACACTATTAGCTATATGACTTGTAAATTTCGGATGTTTCTGTCGACTTTTGATGCTACAATTACCATAACAAGCGGCGCGCGCACCGTGCTTGAGCTAGTCGGTAGTCGCTGTGGCGCGGTTAGGTGCAAACCAAAATCCTTCGAAACGGAGATGAGTGCCTATTTAATGAAAGAATGGAATAAACCTTTGAATCCGTATTTTCTAGAAGTTCCAAAAGCTGAAGAGAAATAATGTACTCTTCAAAGGTACGTGAAGCTGTCTTATGAGCCGCCAGGTATCATGTCTGTTTTCACGGATCACAATGGTGCCCTGCAAACCTTCGACCTATTCAAATCAAACGCTTCTGTGAGCAAAAATACTGAACTTGCTTTAAGGATGTAATGGCTGTAAATTCTCAACCAAAAGTGACTTGCGTCGACAATATTGAATACTTTCAGATCAGATAAAAAACAGGAATTCAAAAAGAAAAAAAGAAAATCCTCAAAAAATCCATATGCATATAGAAAAATCAATGAATTCATTTCACATGATGAAGAAAATGAACGTTACCTGAAAATTTGTTGTTTACCAAATGTTTTGGTCAAACAAATTTTTTAATAACTTTAGGGCATTATTATTATTAAAAATTGATACTCTCATCATCTCGAGTATGGTTAATTCTTTTCCGATTTTTATCGCATCTCGAACTATTCAATAGTGTCGACGAACGTCACTTTTGGTTGAAAACGTACAGCCAATACATCCTCAACCGACCTTACCCGGCCTGGAATTAAGGTAGCTGAAAAAAAAAATTATGTCCTGATCGATTCCATCTCAAATCGGGAAGGCATGGCTAAAATGCAAATCGTGAGGTTACGGAATTTTTTCAAATTGAAATATGTTGTTATTCGACGAAAA